>VZRN01004924.1:258243-307452 GCA_013397935.1 Dasyornis broadbenti | reverse complement strand
TTTTTTTAAGTAGATTTATTATCACATATTTTTTAATAGTATTTTTGCTATGAATTCTGTGCAAATCTTCTGAAGTAATGGGCTATATCCAGGCTTATTAAAATTTGGACAGAACAGTGATTTTATTTTCCACACAACAATCCAGAATAGTTTTCCATATTAACCAACTAAGGATGCACCAAAAGGTAGCTTGGGGACCTCCACTTCTTAGAATTGTGTCATTCAAGTTAATTCTATCTAAAATCTAAGTATATAATAACATTATTTTTGTCATGTAATAGTTACAAAGTTTTTTGCTAATGAGTTTGTCTTTGTAAAATCTTGATGATGACCTTTTGAATTTTCAGGGCATAAAGCTGCAGTTATGCAAACTGGACTTGCCATTAACACCTGTGCTGAATTATTTCCCACTGATTGAACAGGTGTTGGGCACTGTGTAACTCATCATTGATTTGGAATGGATGATTTTGCTTCAGGATACTTCTGGCAAGCTGAACCTCTCTAGTTGTTTCTTTATGCATGTAAAAAGAAAGAAATGGACTTGAAACTACAGTCATCACTGAATAATGAGTGCTGGGGAAAAAACCTGACTTTCAATATTGACAGTCACTAGATAAAGAATTCACTAATGAGAAGAAAGCTATCTCATTTTGCTATCAATCTCTTGAATGGTCTGAAAAGAAAGAATATTATTGTCAACGGACATACCAAGTCATGAACTAACACTGGATGAATTTGTCAGATGCAACTGCGTAAGTTTGTAGCTTGCTCCAATTACAGTTTAGCAGACAACAGGATTATTGGTAGCTTAGAGTTCAAATTCTTGACAACACTCATGATAAGAATCTTAAAAAAAAAAAAAAAAAGCTAGCCCAATACTTGCAAACCAAGAAGTTTCAAGTAACTGGATATGCTCAGTTAAGAGCACTGGTTTTGCTCCAAGAGAAACTTGTCACCTCTGTTCCTTCAAGTGCAGATCAGCAAAATAATATCTTTATTCTAATTACTGCATTGCTTATACAGAGATGGCAACTTATAATATACTATTAATGATAATTATTAATGAAGGCGTTGTTTTCTTTGTCTTTAACAAAAATTGGTTTGGTCAACACTTTCTAAGAGGGTTGGTCTTTCCTATTGAAAAGATTTTCTATTGAAATGAATTTTGAAAAGAATTAGATTCTCATCTGCACCCCAGTCTGTCTGTTCTCATGAAAATTTCAGTTATTTTCTCTGAATATCTAATATAGCTTGGCTGAAAATATTTCTGTTCTAAAGTGATGTAGAGGTGGGTCATGGAAACTTGAATCTTGAGCCATCCATTTTCTGTTCTATTCTCTGAGACCATAATCTTCAGAGATTTTTTCCCAGAAAGTGTCTCTTGCAGGTGGTCTCATAATTTGGCTAGGCATATACCACGGATGTTTTAGGTAAACTGGTGAGATCAAAGGACCTATAAAGACGTGAACAATGTCTTCATGCAATTGCATATGTTAATGCAATTTCCTTTACATATGGTTGTCCCATTACAGAGAAGTTATATTATATTTTGATAGTTTTATTGGAATTTTAAAACAATGGTGGGGGTAGGGGTGGACTATATTTAGTCACAATCTTCCAAGGAAGGATACCCCTTTTTACTTGTTTTATATTCTAATGTATATTTTGCACTTATAGTCACTCTTGTATTTGCATTATTGACACTATTTGTTTCCTTGGAATTGCTTTATGTGAGTTGATTTGTGTCAGCCTTTAATGGCGTACAGATCTTAAAGGGAGGGTAGAAGTAATTGCAAATAGAATTAAGAGCTTGGAAAAATATCTTGTGTACTTATATGAAAACAGTACCGAGAAAAATACATAATAAGTAAAATATATATGTACTGTAGAATGGAGCTATATAAATCACATGATGACCAGTCTGTCACCTACATAAGCTACCTTTGAAATGCCTAATTTATTTCAATTGCGTGTTTTATGGCACTATATACCCTGAGATACTCAGAACAGCATTCTTTATTGGAAGATAGTTCTCATTCGCTGTGTAAGCAGATGTTGCTATCTAAAAGTCACCCAACCAAATCTGTGTTGTTGAAAAGGGAGATTTATGATTTGAGTCTCACTACATAACCAGGTGATAAGTCCTGTTCAAAAGTTAAATATGAGAACTTTTCACAGACACAGGCCAGATGCTCTACAGAAGCTCATAAGTTAGAACAGAAATAACTGACCACAATATTATCGCTGCAGTAAATTCACCACCCACACTTTAATTGCTTGTGAGACTATAATCCTCATCCTTTGTCCTGCAGCATTTTAAGTTTTAAATTTAAAGAAGGAAAGGTAAAAATGGAGCAGGCTGATATTGTTATGTCTCCATACAAATGAACTGTGTAACATTAGAAAATGCACACTTCCATATGAGGGCATGTGAGGCTATCTTGTGAGTACTCTTGTCTGCAGAGTTTGCTCTGGAATTTTAATGTCCATGCTAAAGCTGTCTTCTGAAGATTTAAACTGAGATTGTTTTGTGGCTAAATTCCAAAATCATCTGACAGAAACTGAAGTAATTGTAGTACAGAAATGAAAACATTCTTTCTTGCTTTTCCTAATGATCAAACAGAGCTAAATTGTGATTGTTAGCTAACGTGTCACTCCATGAGAATCACTGAGAGAAATTCTGCACAGATTTGCTGAGTGGATGGCAATTTGCCCTTTAATGCTCACAGTGCATTAGCTTCTTCTGTACAGTGTGTGCATTTTGTTGTCTTGTTTCTAGAGCAATATGGAGGCTGTCGTTTCTTTTTCAAAGCAGCTCCATTATGAGTCAAAGAGAAACTTACAAAAGAGGTGCAAAGTCTATTCAGAAGTGGTCTTTGTGTAGCAGCTAGTTCCTACACAAATAAATATGAAGGATCAGCATGTGCTTTATGCTCCATTGTAGTTTTGTATGTTATGAAGATCATGGAAGGATGATGGGATTTAACTTTTTATAGTCTCCTGCATTCCACATCTACATTCATATATTTGTGATACCAAATGAAAAAAATCTAGAGGGAACTGCTTATAAAGGATTTATATAAAAATATGGTTAGGTAAAAAAAAAAATGAAATGGTTTGTCTCCACAGGACATGTTTACAGTAACAGGCAACAAGGTAAGACCTTTTTTTTCCATGTTAAGGCTGATGGAAATTTGGTGCCAGCCTGTGTGTCCTTCACCTGCTATCCCTGAGTAGATGTTGATTTTTCAATTTACAGGTCTGTTAAGAATTCATGACAAAGCTAAATTATACATGAGAATGAGAATTTTCTCCTCCAGAGACGAGAGTCTCAGTTTGCTGTGATATGGTTTTTGTACTTTTTAATTGCTAATAAATTGTCATAAAAAATTTTTTTGTTTCCTTTGCCCATTCCTCTTTACCTTATATTTTGTTTTCTTCACACCAAATTGTTGTTTCAATATGAAACAAAATACAGATTTAATATGGAAGGAAAAATATTGATGTCCTTTGGGAAGTACTCATTAGGTCTAAGGCAGGGGAAACTGGAGAGTTAACAAATTGACTTCTATCATACAGCGTTTTTCATCTGGCGTTAATTGTGTAATTCAGTTTTAATATACAGTTCATTAGAACTTTAAGGTCAAATTATTATCTTCAGTCCTGCCCCCAAATTTCATATTATTTCAACCCAAAATTCATAACATTTATTTTTCAGGTCAAAAAGCTCACTAGTACAGTTGTGGCAGTGCGCCGGGCAGCTCCTGTGGCAGCTGCTCTCTCTCCATCTGGCACCGCCGGAGTGGCCACTAGCACCACCGCCCCGGCTCCTGATACTGACCCCAGGGAGTTCAGCATGTGGGTCAACACAGAGGTTGGTTGGGCTGATCCCCCTGGGAGTTTGAACTCAGTAGAAGGAGTCTGAGGGCTGGCCACTCCCCTGGGGATGTCAATCCCCGGGGCTCTCCTCCCTTTCTTCTCAAACCTTCTCCATTTAGGTATCAATCAGTTTTGTCAATCCCTAGACCCTTCCCCTTGCTCCTCCTTTGTACCGTCCTACCCCTAGAAACTTCTACCCGATTCATTCCCTAATTGGTTACATTCCTCGAACCTGCCCCTGAGTCCGCCCTGGGTCAGTGTCTATTGGTTTATTCGTGTGATGTAATTTGTTCCCATTGGCCCAAGGAATTGTCTCCTCCCATCTCCCTTCAACTCCTCCCCTCCTTAAAACCCTGTGTAACCCCTTGTTATTGGCCTTTTGTGTCTGGTTCTCTTGAGTGTTGCTTGGCACCACGTCTCTCTGCGAGGCCGAGGGAATAAAGGACATTCGAATTCACCAGCACAGGAGGTCTCCTTTCTACCTTTGTCTCTGTCGAAGCTGCTTTTAACACCGGCTGCAGCCTAGCCCACAGGGTGGGTCAAGGCAATAACATCGGCGACAGTATCGGCTGCCTTGCCTGAGTGCAGAGCTGCTCTCCACAGGGGGTAGCAGCTTGTTACTTTCCCTGTGTGAGGGAACTGCACGCTGGGTCTGCCTCGGTGGCAGCGAGGCAGAGGCACCTGTTTGCTCGCTGAGCTTTCAGGCGACCTTCGGCACTGATTGTCGTCCTGCCTGGCCACGCCGGGCCAGAGAAGCAGTCAGCAGCAGCACGACATACAGTATTGGTTCTTACTAAAATTTTATTTATAAAATACTTCTCACATGAAGAAAGATGTAGATTTTTGACAATAGAAAATATTATTACTAGGGTAAAACCTTTTACAGAAGACAGTATTTTATGCTGCAATTAGTTTATTCTATCACAGGGCAGAGTGAATTTTGGAGCGTGAACAAACTGTGAGAAGTAAATAGATTTGTTTAAATCACAGTATGTGAGCACGTTAAAATATTTCCTATTGCTGAAAGGGAAACACTGACACCAGCATTGAGCAAAGTGACATTTCATGGAAGCAATAATTGGTAGGTTGAATACAGTGATTATAGTCCTGGATGGTTTTGGTTTCTTCCTGCTTTTGGTTTTTTGAATCTCCTATCACAGGCTGAGTGATCTGGGATTCTCCAGAGTGGATGAATCCCTCAGTAACTGTTGCATGGCAGATTCCCTAACAGAAGTTCTAGCCTTGTGCTGGAAGAAGTTACGATACACAAAATTGTAATACTTTGGGAAGAAGGACTGGATCTGACGTGTCAGTGTCAATTCTGGTTAACTTATTGTAATTCACAAGTCCTCTGGGTATTCCATGTCCAGAACTGTAAGATAACTGAGTTTCTCTTGGTATCCTATAAAAATAACTTGTGAAAAAAAAAAAAAAAGTTATATTAAGTATTGAGTGCTAATATTCTTGAAAGGTCTATTACTGTCAAGGGAATATAGAAAATTTTAGGAGCTCTAAATACGTTATTTTTAGCAAACTTACTCTACTCTACATATTTCCAATACCTAGCAGAACTGTATAATTATACAGCAGGTACATAAAATACATTTGACATTTGATTTTGAATTAATGTCAAACTACTGTGCTGAAAAACACAAAAACGGAGTGACTTGCATCTGGAAAAGCTGAAAAGGGACGGAAAATAGAATTATGTGAAGACAATGAAAGGTGTTTCATTCCGCTCTTTGCATTGTCATTATTTGAGTAGCAGTTACATGGCAGATAACATGTGCAGTGTAGCAAGAACACTGAAGAAAGCAATTACTTACTGGTTTACTGGTTTCCTAGATGAAGTGCATGATTTATATCTGTTGGTAAAATATATATATGTATATATAATGTAAAGTGGTATGGGACAAAGAACACCTTGTGATGCACAGTTGCTTCTTCCTCTTGGAGTAAGAGGATGGTGGTGGATAATTAAAATCCATCTATGAAGTACCAGACTTCAGAGATCCCTTATAAACTTAGACTAATACAGTTGCTTGACCTGTGTAGAGAAATCATAGAATCATAGAATGGTTTGGGTTGGAAGGCCATCTAGTCCAACCCCCTTATCATAAGCAGGGACATCTTCAACTAGATCAGGTTTCTCAGAGCTCCATCCACTCTGACCTTGGATGTTTCTAGGGATGAGGCATCCACCACCTTTACCCCTTGTCTTATGGCAACAGGCCCTGCAAGGAAGCCCATCCCCACTTTTCCCACTCACTATCCCCCCAGCTTCAGGGAGAATTTCATATGGCAAATCTGGACAACACTGGCACGTATTTCACAGGAGAGTATAGACAATACCAAAAATAGGGAGAAAGAAAGTCCTGTGGGGAAAACCAGAGTGAAACAAGAATATACAGACAGCCATAGAAATGGTATGTTGAAGCAAGCATATAAGTATGAAGTGGAGTATAGCTGATGCTGAACTTTTGTATGGTGCCTCCAGCACCTGTTCGACACTGAATTTCACCTCCAGTCAACTGTGTCAATGTAGTAAAAAAAAAAAAAGTCAGCATCAGCAGAGATAGTCCTCTCAGTAATCTTAATGACAGAAAGAACATGATTTCTGTTGGTTGTACTCGTAAGCATCTGGGTTCTCAAGATAATCTCTATAATTCTATTAGTATGTTTTATTTGGGTATTTTTTAAACTACAGGACAGAAGGTCATATGAACTCTGTGAACCTATGTTTTTAGGTAAATTGTAGAGATGGAGGACAAATTTTCACAAATAGGATGCAACTTAATTTTTGCTAAGAGACAATGACTTTGGGCTGTTGTATGCTAAAAAAGGTGGTTTATAGAAGGTCATCAAATACATGGATCAACTCTATCCTAGCTAAAAGAATTTCAGCTATTCTACTGCGTAAGTGTACATGTAAAACATAAGTAAAAATTTTTTTTACATAAGTAAAAATGTGTCTTATCTGATACAGTTTTAATTTTTGCTGTCTCTTGTGTGTCTGTGTGTTTCTCTTGAAATTATGTGTTTATATTTTATTATGGGCATAAATTAAAAAAGTTTGGGACACCAAGGGTTAAGTAGGGAAAGCTTTCCAAAGGGGAAAAAAAAATTAAAAAAGAAGCAGCCAGTGTTTGTGAAGGAATTCAGATCTGTCCTTCTCTTGTCATTTGCAAAATGTTTTCATGCTTAAGAACTTGAATGAAAGCAGAGACAAATTCTTAATTTGAGCACACAGATGCTGTTTGTGTACGTTATTTTCTTTCTGTCCACAAAAGTCATCAAATGCAAAAACAATTTGCATGCAGACTTTTTCATATGTGCCTGTATAAAGCTGTGCATATGCAAACTGAGTGCTGATAAATGAATGCTCTAGAACCCAGCTAATGTAAAATTTTCCAGTTATAAAAGTTTTTGTGGCTTTTATCAGAAAAAACCAAACAAAACAAAGCCTTAAAGCTGAGTCATACAGTTCCCTCTCAGGAAAGAACTATTTAGCAGAAATGTCGTTTAACTTCCTAGAAGGGAGGCTTTATCATTAATTCCAGTTTAAAAGCTGAGGGCTACAACTCAGCTGAACGCCAGGAAGTCAGACCCAGCAGACACGGTGTTTACCCAAAATTCCGGGCTTGCCATGTTCAGCAGTGAAGACCCCCAAAGAGGTTCAGGGCGCAGTCCCCACGCTGCGGGCCATGGGAGAGCGGGACAGGCTTTTGCCAGCTGTGGATTTACCTCCGCACGGGGCCACCTTGGCACGGGCTGCGCTGCCGTGGCGGTGAATCAGGCTGCGAACGCTGGGCATTAATAAAGCTCCCGTGTACTCTCTGCAGGGGACATAAAACCTTCGAAGGTGCTCGACCAATCGCAGGTTGCTGTGCCGTGCCAGACAGGCAGGGTCTCATCAGCAGTCAGCCTGCGTACCGGAGCGGGGCTCTGTCTGTCTGTCTGTCTGTCTGTCTGTCTGTCTGTCTGTCTGTCTGCCTGTCTGCCTGTCTGCCTGCCTGGCCGCACTGCAGGCACCCCTCCTCCCGGGATGCTCCCGCCCGGACAGCACCACTCCCCCGGCACGCCGCGCTCAGCTTTATGGTGCCGGCGGGATTTATTGCCGAATGAGGGAGGAATTTCACCTGGGCTTTATTAACTGGAAAAGCTGGAGGCAGAGCTCGGTTACATAGCGTTACATAAGGTGGTGCAGGGGTCTAATATCTGTCACAATCAAAGGCTAATGCAAATCCAGTGGGCACTGTAATATCGGCACTAATAATCAATGTTAAATTAAGCTGTATTATCTAGGTAGCATACATAAAGAAAAGGGGAGTCCTGAAATGTCACAGTCATTTTAATCAGAGCAGTGTTGGAGCTAGGGAGGAAGGCTTGTCGCTATAAGGAAACTATGGTAAAATTCTGGTCGGTTTTTTCCTGAAAACACACTGTTAATTACACTGACATATGCTGAAATGAGACTGTATAGTTGCTCTCCTTGATGAAATGAGCTCTGTGTTTCTTACGAGACAAGATTTGAAATAAAGTATATAAATAGAGTGGTAAAAACTCGTTTAATACTTCCTGTCTTCCCTTAGCCATATATTTCCCTTGTAGTTATTTTCAATCTACAAATTAATTAAAAGTGCAGCAGGCGCAGTATATCTATGAGTGTTGTCTCTCTCCCACACACCACACTTGTTTAGAACATAAAGGTTGTAGCAGTGAGTAAGAGCATTTAATATAAAATTGCTTGAATGCATGTATGTGAGGATTACTGCACACCAGAAAGGGCAATGGTGCCCTGTGCAATATTACACACCATCATCGATAAAACTTGGGGCTGGAGTTTTTTAATATAGGTTTTATATATTGAAAACTATATATTAGATACATATACGTATATTAGTTTATTGCTTGGCCTGCTTTTTCTTCTCTTTTCAATATCACAGTATAGTAACACATGCACTATGGAGTGTCACAGACCATGCTTGTTATGCATGCTGTGTTATCCATGCTAAATTAGAAAACAGGAAGCAACAGAGGGCAGCTGGTACTTGCCCTTTACTATAATCTCCCAATAATCTGTTTTATCTATCCTGTTCTTCAGTTCTAGTTGTAATGATGATTCAAGTTTTTCTCCCCTGACAAATTATTCCATTGTCTAACCTTTTGGACATTTCTGCCTAATGCGTAGTTTTAATATTTAAGTTTTGAATTTCAGAACATTATTTCAGCTATAATGGTAAATGTGAAAGCCATCTCCTATCAATTAACAACCATCTGGGAGAAATGGAATTCAGAAATGAAGCAAAGTGCTGTACAATAGTGAATGATGAAGCAAAGAAAACCCATCAACCAAATGAAATGGGGTTTTTGAAAGGGCTTTCTGGGACAGAAAGGTGGTGACCTTTTCAACTTTAAAAAAATATTTCTTTTATACTTTGATAGTGTATGGAATTCATGTATGTCGCTCTTATGTGTGTCAAAATCATTAGTGACTTTCAGGTCTTGCATTGTGTTAAAAAGAAAGATAATTATTTGGAATTGTAGAAGTGGTTGCCTTCAGGGTTTTTTTGAGCTTCACAGTGGTTATTGATTTTCTACAGAACACAAATTATTTTAAACATTATCACTTACTAAAAAAAAAAAAAAAAGAAAACAAATTTATGTGTTGTCAAAAAGTTCAAGGGACCCAAGCATAATGTTAGAAAAATATTGGTAATTGAAGAATGGCACAGACAGGTCCCAAATAGTGCTTGAAATCTAGGTAGGCTTCAGCATATTGTCCTAGGATTTTGTAAAATTCTGTATTACAATGCAAGTAAAGTTTACTGAATGTCTTTAGCAGATGATAGATCTGGTTTATCAGATTTTCTCCTTTACGTACTTCTCGTAAACCCTAAAACTGATAAATAGTGAGCACTGGAAATGTTGACAGCAGAGGCAATTTGGTCTGCCCTTCACGTGGGATGAGGAGGGAATGCTGGGACATGCCTATCACCATCAACCTCCTGGGTGAATTAGTCTGCTCTTTCTGCAGGGACCAAGCGGAGTTTCAGATTTCATAGGCTCAGGAGATTGCTGCAGTGCTCTGTGTTGACTCCTCATGGAAGTGCTGGATAATCCTGTTCCCAGCTCTTTTTTCTTGAGAATTAGTGAAACACGAGAAACCTCACATAACAAGCAGTAGAGCTGGTGTCTGGCCTTTACAGCCTTGGCTGTAAAGTCAAGTGGTTTCCCATATGACACATACTGCCAAGAAATGTTTAGCCCTGAAAAGACCTAAAAGTTTAGCCCACCATAGAGGAAGCTGGAGTTCAGTGACTGTTTGTAGCCTGCACTTAACTCCAAACCCTATAAAAGAAAACACTAGAAGTGCAGACACACCAAAGCAGCACAGTGTTACTCTGTCCCTGAACAGACAAAAGAATAATAAAAAAAAAAGAAGAAACTTCCAGCAGTAGTAACTTAGTTTTTCATTACAAGAGTATTGTAATATGTTTCAGCTATAAGGAAATCCTCTTCCAATTTCATGCTACAGTAGTGTCCATAACAAAAATAAATGTATGTTACTAACATAGATTAAATAGCTGCTGATTGAATATTACACCTGGGAGAGAGTTCACCAGATACATATGGCCTAAATTCTGATTTTTTTTTTGCCTTCAATCACTGTTGGTTTTTTTTCCCTTTCAGCATCCTACCTCGCTGCCAAAAAAGAAAGATTAAATAATCTTGAACAATCAAAACCATTACATGTTGCTAAAACTGTGACCCATTACTTCAGAGAAAGATATTCTGTTAATTTTTTAATGCAACTTTTAATTTATTTTTAATTAATCACATAAAAGACAATGGAATTTTTTTCATATATTTTACATAACATGCACCTTTGAGGAGGTTAAATTCCTTCATGTCAATGTATGCCAGCATTGTCATTTAATCTGTGTATTGATGACATAACTGACCATACAGGATTTTGAAAAGTAATCACAGGAGTCATGAAACCAAGTGCACTGGGAGGATTTACCAGCACAGTAGACTTTGACATTTCATTTGATGAATATAGCTCATTTTGCATTGCCCATTCTTGCAACTCTTTCTCATCTTGGGCAACAAATAGTTTCACATACAAATACTGTTGCTGCCTATTTTCATATATGAACAAGAATTCAAATAATGTACAATTATTTAAATTTATTATTGAAGTTAGTTTATATTCAACTCAACTTGAAATTATAATTTATTAAACTTCAATTACTGTAGATGTACTGACAATACTTTTTCTACCAGGTGAGAATTTCTGCCTAAACCAATGTTTTAGGCAATCTGAGAAACTCTCTCTCTCTAACTGGGCGTTCTCCTTCACTGTTGAACAAATCAATCTTGTTTTCTAGTGAAATGGACTATACCCTCTACAAGAAAGCAGTAAAAATGTTCTTCTTTGGAGGGTTGCTTCTTTCCTCCGATAGAAATTTTCTATAACTTCAGGGAATTCTCTTCCTTACATGCTGTTAAAAATAAAGATTTACAAGAATTGTATAAAACGCTGTTGAAAGTAGAGATTTACATGAATTGTATAAAAACATTGGGGGAAGAAAGTATATTGTCACAAGGCACTTTGCAAAGTGTATCCTTAATAACCAGACAAAATTATCAAGCAATTGTTTTCTGGGACCACTGAACGTAGCCTTCCTCAAAAATTGCTCTTTACAAATAGTTACTTCATGCAGAGGTTCACAGCTTCAATGCACTTCTTCCTTGAGGCATTGTTAGACAAAGCTCTTTCCCATGGAGACCTGCAGTAGCACAAATTTAAAGACATTAAAAAAAAAAAAAAAAAACCCAAAGCAAAACCAAAGCAAACCACTGACAAAAAAGCACATTAGCTAAATTGCATGTGCTCCTATAATACAGTAAACAAATAAACTGTCTTCTGCTCAGTTTAGAAGTGAATAAAGTCTGTTTGCTTGCACTTACCCTCAACTGCACTGCTGGGAGGAAGAGAAGCGTTCATCTCAAGCACAATCAGTTTTACCTTGCTCTCATCATCTTACTTTTTATCTCCTTCCCTGACTCCACATCACAAGAACATAATGTAAAACTACTAACACATGGTGAAAAAAAATGTAGCAGCAGTGTTAGCAGTACTCTTATATTTCTTCTTGTTTGGACAACTATGGTTTTTCTCCTTAGAAAGCTAGCCTATTTCATTAATATTTTCCTAGATTGCTTTTTGCCTTCGAACTTTGTTTAGTTAGATGGCTTTCATTTTGTTTAATGAGCTTACCTTTCAGCAACTCATCTTGATGTTGGATTTTATTTTACCATCTTACGCATACTCCCAATATTTCAGCTTCTGTCAAAATAAATGTAATTCACAGTGCCAGATGCAAAGATAAAACCTGCTGAGTTTAATGAAAAAAAAAAAAAAAAACAACTTTTCAACAGGTATCTGTCTACTGCTCAAGACTAGAATCTCCATTTATTTAAATGAGGGTGTGTTCTCATATTGACAGTTGGGGCTCTTATTTCCTCTATCATGTTGTTACTTCTATGTAAGTAAGGCTTCCCTTAACCTTAGAAAGATTAGATTAAATTTACCATTTTTTTCCTTTGCAGTACTTTAGCTGAAGAGTACGTTTTTCAGGACAGCATTTACCTCGGCTAATTTTAAAGCTGAAGTTCACTAATGCACATGCAGGTGCCTGCAGTGTAGAGGTCAGTATCTGAGACATCTAAGCCAGGTCAGGGGAAATGTGTTTCTTGTACCTGCAGCCTCCCTGCAAGACACTGCTGCTGTGATAAAAAAAATGATGGTTCTCAAAAATAGAGACACAATAGCAATTACACATACTGTTTTGGTAGTTCTTGTGATTATCATCCTGTGTTGCTCTCTATTGCTTCACAGTCTATTGCCCTGTGCATGTATATCTGCCTGCTACTTCTCTTAATTCTGTTAAATCCTGCTTATGTCTTCCAGCTGCAATTCTGCCACCTTTTCTGTCTGCCAGTGACCAGGTTCTTCATCCTTTCCACTGTACTTTGCTAATAACACTTTACTTTCTTTTTGAGTAAACCATCTAGATAGCAAGAAAACAAGAAGGGGAAACCCTGCCTAACACAGCATACAGAACTGAAATATTTCTTAGCTTTCTCACTCTGTTTGCTTTACCCTTGTCAGAGCAGATTGCTATGCAGACGGACACAGTCACATTTGAAGTGACAGATTTATGTCTAAAACACGTAACAGAGAGTGTCAGGAACCAAACCTGGGCCTTGATTCCATATGGCATATATAGATAGATGGCTTCCATTTGCTCAGTATAGAGCAAATCCCTCTTATGGTATGTCTGTATTCAACAGAGGTGTTTGAAACGTCCAGAGACAGATGCAGGCGAAGACCTGACCCTTAATCTGTGCCCAAGGATCAGGCTCAGAATCTGGCTCTCTTTATTGATCCATAGCATACCAAACCCTAATCCCGTGTTGCAAAATGTGCCTCCAGAAGCAATCCAGGCATGTGCTGATTCTCATCCCACTGTTTTCAATGCATGCAGTATACACATGCTGTGCATAGACACAGTATTAAGCGTATCCTGGGTTAGTAAAATTCACATGGGAATATCAAAGAACTGCTCTTACTATATACGCAGACCTGCTTAACATCTAAAGATCTAGGCAACAGGACAGGTAACCGTCCCTTTTGCAGAGCAAGGATTCCCCAGGAGGCACTTTCAACATCGTGGAAATCACAAAAAACATAGAATGGATTGGATTGGAAGGGACTCAAGGAATCTATTTCCAATCCCCCTGCCACAGGCAAGGACACTTCTCACTAGACAACTTGAATAGCCAGTTGTAGCTCTTTCCAGGAACCCTCAACTAGAGACACAGTCCCTCTCTCTAGCAGGGGTTCCTCATTTTGCTGTGAGGGGCTTCACTGTTTCCAGAATGAAAGGGGTTAGTGCACTTGTGGTCATTCCAGGTTAGGAACAATTCCTTCTTAGCAGTACTATGTCTTGCCGTGTGCAATATTTTGCCTAGCCCCTTGGCTTGTTTTTGGTGGTGGCTCATTACTCCACTATGTTTGCAGTGTGGATACTTCAGACACAGAGCCCACAGTATGCACATATCTCAGCAATAATCTTATGCACTTAGCTTTGTGTAATTTCAGGTTGTTGTGTTGTTGCAGTGTTTTTTAATTATTTGATTCCAAATTTGCTTAGGCCTAGTAACTGTTTAAGGGTTTCAGAGTTTTAAACTGTAATTCACCATAGATCGTGGAATCACAAAATCATAGAAGGGTTTGTTTTGGAAGTGACCTCAAAGATCACCTAGTTCCAAACCCCCTATCACCAGCAGAGATACCTCCCATTAGACCAGGGTGCTGAGAGCTCCATCCAGCCTGGCCTTGAACACTTCCAGGAATGGGGCAGCCACCATTTCTCTGGGAAACTTGTTCCAGTGCTTCACGACCCCCACAGTAAAGAATTTCTTCCTAATATCTAATCTAAATCTACCCTCTTTCAGTTTTACTATAAAATAAAAGGGGATAATGCATTTATCTCCAAGGGCTTATGATGATCGATAAACCACACTGAGAAATGTGAAAAGAATGCATGAAAATATTTAGAGTTGTAATGTATTTAAAGTGGTTAAAATGTTAGATTAAAAAAATGGGACGGGGAAAATCTTGATTGTCAGTTGATAAAGTGTGGAGAAACAGGATCTTCAGTGTAATCTACTTCCCTGTGCAGTTTAACAGCTGACTTTTGGATAACACATCTACTATGCAATGAACTAAAAGTTAAGCTACCTTAAGTGTGATTCATTTCACCCAGCTTCACATATCCAAGCCTGAGATAATGATCTTAGATTTTCTTCAAAAGGAATAAGGATTCTCAGACTTCATTATATTCTCAAAAAAATATGTAAACCAGACCAGCTGAATTACTGTCAAGTTGCCTGAAAAAAAGTTATTGGGGGAATGAGTTAAAAGATCATGGTTTTTCTACTGGCTGGACTGTAAAATGAATCTGTAGGAAGAGCATCTAAAAAGAGGGCTGTAGAAATCTCCACAGATAGAGTAGGGGAGAATGAATAATCCCAGGAATTGAGGAAAAAATTACTATTGAGGATTACCAAGACAAATACGAAGACAGAAATATTTTAAGAAAAGTGATATTCCAACTATGGGAGGAATAGGAGATTTTGGGAGAATGTAGTTTACATTTTTAAGCTTGCCCAGAGAAATGGCCTTTGAAACCCAGATAACACATGGGAAATGTGCTACTAACAGAAAGCACCTTGAGGCAGAAGATTGGTTTGACAGTATACTAATGTGACTCATGTGGTGCTTTTTTATCAGGTTTTTTTTCATTTGACCACTGCTTATGGAATGTATGTGTTTTCATTTGCTCTGATTTTTCAAAAACCTGTTCTTGAGAAGTGAGAATAAATACTGCTTGTTTGTTCTGTCTTGTCTGGGTTTAAGTAGAAGACCACAGGAGTGAGAGAAGGCTATGCTGGCCCTAAGAATACATGAACATGTTGCTGTAGTTACGCTGTTGTAACTTGCATTCAAAAGTAACCTTAGCTACTCATAGTTCTTTTAATGGTTTTAGTATGCATATTTTAAGGAAAAGATACTGGTGGAATCACTTCAATGTTCTAACCAAAGCCTGTAGCAAACTGCCAATGCTGGTTTTAATCCAATTTATAATAAAAATTCATTTTTTTTTTAAAAGAACAACCAACTAACTAGCCAACCAACTAAAAAACAACCAAACCCAAAACCCCCACACACTTCCAAATCCTGAGTATCATATTGGAAACAGAAGATCCTGTAAACTGATTTTTAATTTATTTTTAAATACTCTCCACCACTATGTGGAATTTAGCATTAAAAACTATGCACTCCTTGAATGGAGTTGAGCACATATAATAATTTTACAGACTGACACTTGTGAGTACAGCTTGTTCTTTATGCTTAAGTGCCTACAGAAGAATAGCAAAGTAGAACCTCAAGAATAATTTCTCCTGCTCTACAATAGTGTCATATGTATATAAATTCCAGAGTGGAACTTTTCAAAATGCATTGTACTGGGAGTTAATTTGATTTATTTACAATTACCCTCTGCATGCTCCTAAATCTCTTGCTTTATGACTTAGTAGAGAAGTTTTCTTTTTTATATTTCTACTGAGTATTATCTTGGTCTTCATTAAATCTTGTCTCACTAAATTACTGCAGCCAAAGTGCCAGATATCTAGATGCATCTTCATTTGCTTGTGCTTAAATACCCCCCCACATGTTAGAGGATTAAGATTGGAATATTTTAGGGCATGGTCCTGGATATGTTTATTAATTCAGTTCTGAGACTTGCCAGATCACAATTTTTTATGGACTTCTTCAAATGAATATAAAATACGAATTAGTTTAAAGAAAAAAAAAAAAATCACTTTTAGAACAGTTTGTTGATAGATCTTCTACAAAATCAGAAGGGCTATAAGAAGACTTCAAAGCATGATGTGTATTTTGTGTAGTAAAATCTTCCAGGCAGGCTATAATTTAGGTAAAAAGCACATACATCATTAAAATAATCAGTATTTTGCATAAATAATTGTATCTTCCTATATCTAGAGACGCTGTTCTCTTTTCCCATATAAACCAATATAATTTAACTACAGGTGAACATAAGTCCTCTTCACTTGTTTTCAAATACAAAGAAAGATATCTTATTACAGACAGTGCTGGTGGTATACTGTGTATGTTAGGTGAGACAGTGTGACCACCACCCTTAATGGGAAGGGCCTCTACGACTGGTAATATAGATATCTTGCTTGTGATAGGAGAAAACATATTTTTTAAGTGCTGGTAAGTGCAGATTTACACCCATAACCTAGAGCAGAACTGGTACAGACAGTCTAAGAAGAAGCTGTCTTGTTCTGTGGTGTGTCCTCACCGTGAAACATGAAGAGAGGTACAGGACTGTGGAGACACTAGCTTGGAAGTCCACGATGTGCATCACCATGTGATGTGCATTGCAAAATTCAGGTCCAGGTTCTGCCTAGATCCAGCCTAGACCAAACTAAGGTTTAGCAGATATGATATGGAGTCAAGATGCAGTTTGGCAAAGTTAATATGGCATGGTTTCTATTGACACAATTAATTTTTTTTTTTTTTTTTTGGATGCTGTGCCACACGTCAAACTAGTGGGTGTCATACCTAGCTTAGTGCTACTCTATACAGAACCACTACCAAAAATCTCTGCTAGGTCTTCATTTGCCATACTTCATTTTAGGCACATGGCATATGTTACTCGAGTATAAGAATTATTTTCACAATATGTACCACTTCTAAATTTTTGTCCCTGGTGCCTATTTTGAATAGCACCTCCTTCTGAACACCTATCTTTTTTTTTTTTCAGTGACTGGTAAATGGTGTTTTTCTATTTTTTGGCAGTGCTCATGCATCCACTGTGGGCCAACATAAGTTAGGAAAAGGTCGGTGAAATAATTTAGCAAATGCAATTGCAACCTCCTGAATTAAATATTTTATTCATAATCTCTGGAGTGCTATAGAAACATGACATTTTCTGCCAATGCATTAGATTTCTATACATACAAATATAGATATACCCACAGATGCTGACTAATTGCAGTGCATAAACATGAACTAAATTTATGTTTTATATAGCTGTTTGATCTTTTAAAGTTTTTTTTGAGTTTTGGTTGGTTTTTTTTTTTTTTTCATTTTGATGAAGTTTTTACTTTACTTTCTTCCCATCTTTCAAACACTTTTGTCTCTTTTGGAAGCCCAAGATTAATTAGTTGATTCTCTCTTCTTTTCTAATTCCATCTACAGTTCAGAGGCACGTAAAACCACAAAGCAAGATAATAACCAATAAATGGAATAATTAATTCAATGCACTGAAACTAATTTTAATTTATATTTCTCGAAGATTCTCACTAGGGAATGGAGAACCTGGAGTTCTAGGGACTGAGCTTCTCCAGTTCTGGTTGTTTTGAATATGTTGTGGACAGAAACAGTTTCTGTAAAATTGGAAATTATGACAGCTAAAATCAGAGGGGAAATTAATAACCAAAAAATTTAAAAATTAGCAAGAAGTAGGAAAAAGTTAAGAATTATTTCAATCATAACCTATCTCCTTAATCAAAACTATTTTGTTTTTCTCACAAAGACAACTAAATATCTAAATCCTTGATGTTGTACAGCCTGCTGACCTCACAGCTCCACTTCTTGGTGACACAGACCCTTACCACAGCTCATGTCCTGCAGACAAGCAGCCCATTCTCACTGGCCCTGAGATCTGGGGGAAGCACCAGGAATCTCTGCTGCACTGTGCCTGCAGAGCTGCATCTGCCTGCAGGAGCTGCAGGCTCCTTAGGGTCAGTGATGTGCTGCAGTGTTGGGATACAGTGGATGCTGGGGACTGTGCCTGTGGCTCACCATGTGCGTTTCTGATGCCAGAGCTACCTGGAAAACACAGCCTCCGTAGTTATCTCTTCCTAGCAGGCATCTTAAGGATCCTTGAAGACTTCCCTTGGTGCCTGGACCAAACTAGATGGTCCAAAATGGCTTTGCTGAGTCAAGAGTCCCCCATGAGTGTTGTCCTATGGTTCCTGCTGTCCCACTGCTCCTGCTTATAACTAAACAAACCCCACTTCCTTGGAAAATTGGTCAGTTCAGTAAGAACACTGATATGCTCATTAACCTGTAAGAAATGAAGACCAAAGAAATCAACATTTTAGGATCAAAGAAATAATCAGCTTTATGACAAACATGACTGAGATGTGTTATGTGAAAAATGAATTCTCTCTCATCTTTTGTGTACATGTTTCTTCCTAGCCCCTCAAAATCAACAAACAGTAAACATAGGTTTAATTTTTAGGATGAGTTTTAATTATCTACTTTAGTCCTTGAAGCCTGAGTTCATAGATATATTCTTTTTTCCCCATCTGAATCTGCTTTAAAAACACCTATTTTAGTACTTAATATTTTCTTAAGTATTGTATAGATGCTTTATTTTTCCACCCTTTTCCGTGATACACATTAGTATCCATGTCATAATAGTGTTTGGAGATTGCAAGGAAAACCCACTAGATACTACTTTTTGCCCAGTGCTTTATTTAATGAAATGGATTTAAATATACACATGCTTTAAGCACAAATCAAACAAATAAGCACTCAGTAAAAAACCCCACTAACATGCCACAAAGGGTAAATCTTTAATGACCAGAATCACTGAAATTTCCTTTAATGTTTTCTGGCCCAATTTTCAATTAAATTGCAGTACATTATTAATGCCATGGAAGGGACAGCAAAGAAAGCAAATAAAAAGTTCAAAATGAGGCTCCATATCTAATAGGCAACTGTGACAAAAGTGCCACGATACAAAACTTCATAGTAATTATTCCATTGCACATAACAAAGTAACTAGTGGAGCATAAAGCTAACAATTATTGTATGTTGATAGTTCAAGCACAGTATGCTTTTAAAATGCTATCAAACAGTGGCAAGCTATGCCAGAAAGCACAACCTCATCCAATAGCTTTATGCAAAATACAGGCACTTACCAAGTCTTAAAATCTAGTACAAAGTACTATAACGTGTTCCTAGGATTCATATTATGCTGTAAAATGCAAAAAACAAGCTCTTGCAAACAAACAAACAAACCAAAATTCTTCATTCACCTGCTAGGTATTTCTGAAACTTTTTTTTTTAGAGCTTTTAAAGTAATACTATTCCATGTGATCCTTTTTTTGGATAAGATTTACAGCCTTTATGTGGGTCCTTTCTGTTTGTTCTTTATTGACAAGAACATCTTGCCAAATCAAGGTTTTTCCATTTGTCTTTTCAACAATGCTAGAATATTTTCGGTGCCCCTTGACACAGAAACATAGTTAGTATACACTGCAGTTGTGTTCATTGGATTTACAAAGTGAAATAAAGCAGGTTATTCTTTGGAAGAAAACCAGGTTAGTTCTGGGTCTAGAAAAAAAAAAGTGAGGGCTTCATCTCAAAATGAACAATCGTCTTATGCTCTGAAGAATCCTGAAGGATTATTTTGATGATAGCTGTTTACTGTTCTTTTTTCTGCTGGGTTAACATAGTGGAGTGCTTTCTCCAGACATTGAATTTGGCTTCAAGCCTATTATTCACACTTTTTAGAATGAAAGAAAAGAAAAAAGGGAAAATGCTATAACATAGCTCTTTCCTTCACTGGGTTTGTTAATTTGCCTATTATATACATTGGTTATATAACCTTTAGCAACTGCAGTTGCACCTTTTAGCTGGGTCTGCTCTTATGACTTACAAAATTGTTAGTCTGTGGCTTAGCAAGAGCAAATGTGCAACTGGAATCACATTAGCATGTTTAAAGGCATTTAAAACACTGTGTAAAGAGATCGACTATTGTTGAATTAAGCAGTGTGGGAGGTTTCAAAAAATGATCAACCAGTAAGTTTTGGAACAAAAATGGCAGTAAGACAACAAATTTCTACATTGAATTTCAGATTTCCAGAAGGTTGGAAGTTCCAATTGGAGATTTTCAGTAAAAACTAATAAAATATTTCATAGTCATATGTACTCTGGATGTGAAAACTACAAAGGCTCAGGACTCAGAGGTCAGCTTCTAAATTTGTTTTATTCTTTGAAGTCTGTAGGACCAGTATGTGCCAAATGACCAATTTGCCCCTCAGTATTTTCTGGTTTTACTGAGAGGTTATGGCTGCAAACACGGTGTCTCTCCGCCCTGCCATGCTGTCCCAAATCTCTGCTCAAAATTACAGGAGTATCTGTCTCTCTCAAATTACTGCTGCTCCCAGTATTTAGCAGCCTGAACAGAAACACACATTTCAATAGGACAGCAATTTCCAGTATTGCTGTATACCTGTGCGAAGCTTCAGAGTACAGCGATATTTTGGCAGAGGCAGAGTGGAGAAACTTGTATTATAAGCTGTTCGTGCTGTAGCTGTCCTGTGAATTTATAGAGGTTGTCAACCACCAAGGTTGCTGTGTTTTTCAGCAGTCACTCAGTGCCAAGCAGCATGATAGAGGATTGCTACATTCAGCATCTGAGTCCTAGGCGATCCATACTGTATAACAGGAGTTCCTGAATAATATAACAAGACAGCAGATGATAGTGACTGCTTCGGTTTGGCTCATCTTAGCCTCTTACAGCTTCAATTGCCCACATCCTTCTTTCTCTGCCAAATGTGACTGTAATAACAACATAAACGTAATGTAAAATTTTGAATTTTATAAGCAGACGAGTAATTAAGCTAATTATGTCCATCCAGTTTTAGAATTGCAAGGTGCTGCTGCAGAGCCCAGTGGGTCTCTCTGGGACATTAGCATCATTGTTACCAGATGGAAATAAATCTTTCCTTTCTGTCTGAGACTCCGAGCCACATCTCTGAGGGCTCATCTGCTCAGCCTGCTGTGGCTGTAGTTTCTTTGAGACATTTTTGGGAGACGCAGCCAATTCAATGCCATTTATCTTTCTCTTTCTGGGATCTGGAGAAGTTGTTGCTTATTGCTTCACAGTATATGCCATTTGGAGTGACAGCCTTATAAGACAAGGAGGATACTTCTTGTGATATTGCCTCTGTTTGCGACTATTGTTTCTTCTGCGGCGTACATGGCTTCATTTTTGTGAAGATTCAGCAGCTGCAGTAAGACCAAATCATACCAATGTTGTTTTCTTGGTGTTGGTTTTTTTCATCTTGCCATTTTTTTTCTGTTTTTTGTCCTTTCCCTCTACATCTGCAAATTCCCGGTGACTCTGACATCAGTGGGTTTGGTTTACTGTTGAGCAAATGTGAGGAGCTGACAGCCTGTGCCTCACTGGCATTATTCAGGAGGCTGGATGGGATTCCACAGCTGCTTTTCTGAGGTGCTTAATTAGTTTGACACTGTCACTAAACTCTTGCCCTGGGGATCACGTGAGAATAGCAGCTAGATGTCCAGACCCATATTTCACCACAAAATTCCTAGACTCAAGCCACTGAGCTGTGGCCACGTGTCAGATGTTGATATACATGGTCATCTGTTTAACTGTAGTATCCTAACAGGATAATAATCGTTTAGGACACGTAAATATTTTTTTCCAGCCAGTATAAACAAATTTATGTCTACTTTTTTTGAGAGGGAAAAGGGAAGAAGCATGATTTTCTATATCAATGGACTGATCTCTTATCACTGACTGGAAAATGTAATAAATCTTGATCATTTCTTCAGCGTCACTGCTCCTTTTGGGCAGTTCCAAGTATCACTGACCTTTCCCTAACTGAGCAACACTTAAGCCTGTGTTATTTCTAAAGCACTCTTCCAAATGTGTCAGAAGCATTTCTACTTGTTGAGAACTGCAAGCTGGCGCCTTAAAAAATCTGGTGAGTTTTGAGTACCATAAGATGACAAGTATGTTAATGTGTCATCAAGAAGGAGGCAAAAGAAGTAGCACATTTTTGAACATGCAAATCCTAAGCAGTCAAATGGTGTTGTGTCAGACTGTTCCAAAATGCCTTCTTTGGACTGAGAATAACTTTACAAGCAGAGAATTTATACAAAGTTATAAGCCTCTAAAACATGGGGTTATAATGAAGTGCATCATTAGATGTAACTTAACTGTTGCTACAGTCATGATGTTATGATTCAAATAAAGAACAGCAATTAGCAGATAATCTCCTAAGTAACTAAGATCCATGATCCACCCTGCAAAACACATTATATCTCAGCAGTATTGTTCCTAAATATCATTAATCACAGTCTTAGACAAGACATTGACAGCAATTTTTGCTTGGCAGGGAAGGACATATTTTAATTCTTAGGATAAATTATATACTATTCATTTTCTTTTACACTACTTTGAATAATTTCTAAGTTACCTAGAACAGAGCTCTTTACATATTTTTTTATAGGAAGCACAGATTTTTTAAATTTTTAATTGATACTCCTATTTTAAATAATGCAAATTCATTGATAGTTGACTTGTGGCAATATTTGTCCTGGAAGAATGTTAGTCTAGACACTATACACTAAACTTTTGGGTCAGAGAACTCAAGATTTTCTGTGAAATTGACTCATCAAGATTAAATCTTTCTATGCTAGAACAGGGATTTGAAAAATGAGTAAACCTTGCAAATTCTTGGCTAAGTTAACTGATTATGTTTTCTTCTTCTTAGTTTTTGTTGTTTTGGAATTGCTCCTCTTTGTTAGTACTATATACATTCCTAGTAAGATATATGCCTAGTGCAATTCTGCAGTTCAAACTTGCCAAATTTTTAAATATAAAAACCCCATAAAAGTATATAATTGGTGGTAAGATGTCAATATAGGCAAGATCAAAATTGCTTATTTTGGTTACACCAGTAGGGATTTCCTGCTGAACTCAGTCAAAAGAAGTGTGTATTCTGAACCTGCAATTTATGAAGCTGCAGCTGGGGTTTTCTTCTGCCCACAGGTCTCACTTAGCATGGAGGACATAGACCTGTGTCTCCTTGGAGCACCGGAAGGACTGAAGTCAGTGTCAGTCCTCTCACCCATGACTCATCATGTGTTTATGTTTCGCAGTCAGGGCAAGCAGGGCAATGTGGTGTATGCATCAGCAATAAGTGCTTGGAGCCAACAGTACATTTCTGTGTTTTTACATAGAAGCAGTCTTCACAGCTCAAACATACAAATAAATCATTGTTAGAGATTAATTGTCACAGGTAAGCTGAGCTGTTGTCACTGTGTTTGTCTTGCACAAATTTGGTGAGATGTCTGTGTCTAAACTGGTAGGTTCCCTAGCAAAAAAGAAATAGGTAGTTTTAATGCATATTTCTTCTGATATACTTTAGCTGTCTACTTTAGAATGAGATGAATCACTCCACACAGCTGCCATTTCTCCCTGTGCTTTATAAAAGGCATCTAGATGACTAAATCGGATGTAGGTAATTACTTTGTACTTTGACTGTGTAACTGACAGGAAATGTAATATGAAATGCATTTGCTTAAGTCTTAACAAGAGAGGACATAAGCTAGAGCATTTTTCTTCGTATTTGCAGTGGGGTAACAGCATCCATACTGTCAGTTATTGAAGTTCAGCTGACACAAAATAACTTGTGAAGCCATAATACAATTTTACCTACATTTTCAGTAGTATTGAAAGCAGTTGAAACTATTCAAGCTTTTAGTGCTGGAAAACCCCATATTAAGTATGCTCAAATATTTCAGGTTTAATTCAGCTCCTCTGTTATTTTGAGTCAATTATGTGTATCAGTTGGAGATCGATCAATAATAATAATAACAACAACAACAATAACAATAATAAATTAGGTCTCTGCTACTGTGTTTCCTGGCTAGCTGCCTAAAGAAAAAGCCTTTCTCCTTTGGCTCCCCCTTTGTGCGTACTTAATCAAATTAACCCGAAATAGAAAAAGCAATATACAGATCAAAGGAAAATGTTTAACTATAAATTACTTACTTGTCTCTTGTGCTTACCTTCCTTCAAACAAGAGAGGAAGTACTAGAGTGGTTTTTTGCCTACTTAGTTGTCCATTAAGGATATTTCACATAGCCTGAGACCAAAAGGACATCGGGCGGTACAAATTCTACTCTCCTGTGCACTAGTCTAATTGATGGCTCAGAACCTACTGGAAATGAGATGCAAAGTGTAATTTAGAAAGGATGAAAAATGACAGCAATATAGCTCTTGGCCAACTTGTCAGTCACCAGTGCTCCCAGGCCCTTCCCAGCAGAGCTGCCCTCCAGTAGGTCAGCCCCAGCCTGTGCTGGTTATTCCTCCCCAGGTGCAGGACCCTGCACTTGCCTTTGTTGAACCTCATTGTGTTTCTCTGCTCCCAACTCTCCAGCCCATCAAGGTCCCACTGAAAGGCAGCAGAGCCCTCAGGTGTGTCAGCCACTCCCCCAGTCTCACATCATCAGCAAACTTGCTGAGGGCACATTTGATCCCTTCATCCAGGTCAGTGATAAACAAGTTGAGTAGGGCTGGACTCTGCTGATCCCTAGGGAATGCCACTGACTACAGGCTTCCAGCTGGATTCTGCTCTGCTGATCACCACCCTCTGAGCTCTGCCATTCAGCCACTTCTGGTTCCACCTCACTGTCCATTCAATCCATATTTCCTGAGCTTACCTGCAAGGATATTTTGGACACATTGTCAAAAGCCTTGCAGATGTCAAGGCAGATAACATCCACTGCTGTCCTCTCAACAAACCTATCCTGCCATGTCATCATAGAAGGCTATCAGATTGGTTGAGCATGATTTCTCCTTAGTGAATCCATGCTGAAGGAAGGTAGATTACCGTCATATCATAGTGGGATGTATATGGACAATATTATTTAGCTGATAGTTTGCCCTAGGATATCTGCAGAAGGTTCATAGCATCTAACTGAGGCACAGAAGTCAAGAACCTGTTGCAATAAAGTTAGTATTCCATTTAGTATTCCATCCAGCATGATGTTACTGATTTTAATGAGATACATTAACTTCTTGGAGTGCATTTTCTCTCCAAAGAAGTAATCTAACAAAGTTTTTCTTAGGTATCTCAATAAAGTGCCTGAGGTAACACATGTAATATCACTTGTTCTTAATTCTACCCATAAATTCTCACTTAGGTACCTAAATTTTTTTAATTGTTCCAAAGACACCTGACTTTTAGCTGCCTGGTCGCATAGTAGAATTAATTGGCCTGAAGTTATATACACTGTCTAGGAGTGGGGTTGCAGAGAGATATAAGGGGACCTTTGCATGCCAAGGAGGGCAGGACAGGCTTGAACTAACTACTCAGTAAGGAATTGCTGAAACATTCATCTTCAGTCTTGCCACTCTTAGGATTCAGAGAGAGACCTCCCTCACTAGTGAGATATGTATGGAAGGCTTTTCTTTTTTTTCTCATTCATTACGGGCTTCCAGCCTTTAAACTATATAAGGTCTTATGTAAATACTATCTGCTGACTTTCAAAATTTATCGATTTGCTGTTCCTTGTTTTGTTCACTAAGGACGTATTTAGAGAAATCAAATTAATGCCATATTAATGCAGTGACATGCATACAAGGCTTAACAACCAAATTTGTTCTGTTGGTCTCATTGCTCTGGTTGTGGAAATGTATAAAAGCATTTTCTTATAACATGCAGGTGCAGTCTGGTGCCAGAAATAATTTTCCCAATATGTTAGCAAATGATATTCTGGCTCTTGATTCATGTACCACTGAGCTGTCAGCAATCAACCAATTGATGAAAGGTTGGCTAGCCAACTTGCAACACTTCTTTTCATATTTTGGCAAAGACCTGGTTCCAAAGAGATGATATTCATTTAATTAAAGGTAATTGACATATTGATATATCTCTCCATATATCTCCTTGAGGTAATAGTGGATTGCAGCAGACATCAAAATGCTGCATTAAAATACCTGTTTTGATTATAAAGAGTTTCATTATAAAACCAACAAAACATAGAATTTAGGCTGGTCTTTGAAAGGACCTTTGAATTAATAGGCATGACATCCAGAGTTGTGCTTGAGGACAGGATGCATTGTACAGATCAATCTTGGAACATGGTTCCAGATTTTAAGACAGTGTTGCTAAGACTGCGTGTGTTTTGCTTTGTTCTGATAGCCCCTGCACAGAATGCTGAAATGTTTGTTGCAACAAATTGGCTCTGTCACAAGCATTGCAGCAGAGCAAATTCTTTTAAACATTTATGCTGGCCTGAACAAAAGAGCCAACAGTCAAAAATGTACAAAAGCCATTTGTACAAGGAAGGAGAAAGGTGTTGCGAAATTAGTTAGGAAAGCAGTTTCTTTAATAGGTTTTTAGAATATTTTAATTTTTTTTTTAATAAATCAAACCTCTAAGAAAGGCATGATAAAAATAGTAATGATTTTATTAAGTAACTAATAATAATGTAACTAAGTTAAATGTGCTTCTGTAATGTCCCTTTGCCAGTTTGGATACATGTTGTGGTTGAAATTGAGCCCGCGACTAAGCCCCAAGCACCTGCTCACTCATTTTCTGGTGTTGGGATGGGAGAGAGAATCAGAAGAGCAAAAATGAGAAAACCCATGGGTTCAGGTGAAGGCAGTTTAAAAGATAAAGGCGTACACAAAAACCCAAGCAATTTTCTATCTCTCATTGGCAGGCAGGTGTTCAGCCATCTCCAGGAAAGCAGTGCTCCACCACATGGAACAATGACTTGAGAAGACAAAAGCCACCACTAACTATCCCCCCAGCTTTATATGCTGAGCATGGTGTCATATGGGCTGGGATATCCTTTTGTTCAGCTGGGGTCATCTGTCCCAGCTGTGTCTCCTTACAACTCCTTGTGCACACTCAGCCTTCTCACTGGTGGGGTGGGGTGAGAGACAGAAAAGACCTTGACTCTGTGCCAGCACTGGTCAACAATAACAGAAACATCTGTGTGTTATCAACGCTTTCCAGCTCAAATCCAAGACACAGCTCCATATTAGTTACTGTGAAGAGCATTAACTCTACTGCAACAAACCCCAATATAATCCATTAAATTCTTTTCTTTGCTAAGAACATGGAAACAATAGAGGAATCTAAGTTGTCTTTTTATACAGGGTATCAGACAATAGACCATTGCACTT
This sequence comes from Dasyornis broadbenti, assembly GCA_013397935.1. Lineage (NCBI taxonomy): Eukaryota > Metazoa > Chordata > Aves > Passeriformes > Dasyornithidae > Dasyornis > Dasyornis broadbenti. The sequence goes on along the minus strand of VZRN01004924.1, from coordinate 279,937 downwards.
GGTTCTTGCTCCATATGATCGGAGTTCTGGTCATCTCTTTGGTCGATGTTTTCTTAATTTTCTTTGCTTTCAGATGGAATAGTGCAATTTTAAAATTTCTTCACTGTTGCCTTGTAAAAATGCTGATGCTGAAAGGTGCAAGATAGCGGAAAAAGGTATGTCATATCTTTGCATAGTAGCAAGATATGATCATTGATCATCCTGAAGCTTTGTAGGTTTCAATGTGCATTGCAGCAACAAATGTTTGATGTGCTGTAACAAAAAACTATTTAAAAATATTGGTATATGGTAACATACTCTTTTGGGAACTTTTAGTCATGTTTGTTTTCCCAAAGTATAATTTACAATCATATAACTAGAGTGTTATTATTTTATCTTTAGTATTAGTATATCAATATGAGCACATATGCACTTAATTTTCCTAAATTTCTTTTTACCGGCTATAATAATAATAGATAAGAATCCATTGCTATAAAAGCATGAGACTAAACACTGCGTTTAATAAATCAAACAGGTTTTTCCTCTTTTCCTTTGAGTAGTTTGTCATGAAATACCTGTTTTTCTCATATTGCTAGCCAACATTCACGTGGTATGTCAGTGGGTTACACATCACTATTTTCCTGAATATCTACATTTTCTTTTTATTTAGAAATCATCTTATATCGCAGCAGATTTAGATAATTTACATTATATTCTTTTCTACATTTTCTGTAGATTTATATGTTGCTTTTTATTTTCTCATGCTATTATTCATGGTCTTTGTTTCAAATATGCATGAACATGATAAATGTACTGCGTGTTATTATTTTCCATTTTTTCCCTGAATTGCTTAATACATGAAGAGAAAAACATTTAATATCAGTTTCACTTTTGCAAGTCTACCATAATGCATCTTTTTTTGTTTCACCTACCCTACTTTTTTTGTTATTACAGATTTCTTGGACAGGTTTCTGTATCTAAATATTAAAAGAGCTTTCAAGGATACTGTTTAGAATTAAATTACATGATGTGTGTCATCTTTGTAGAGATGAAACTTTCAGAAGATGGCAACTCTATATTTCAAGATGTCAGTACTTCAATAATGCTTCCCACCTATTATTTTCTGCCAAATCTTTTTGAAAATCCTCAGTCAAACCATGTGTTACATGTTGTGGAGCAATCTTTAACTGTGCAATGATGGATATTGTGCGAATCAGTGTTTTCACTATCACATAGTAGGGAAAATTGTCTGCTATTGGTATTCCCACTCTGCATTAGCAGTACTTTTTTCAGAATTTTAAATGAGTTGATCTGTGGATTTTTTCTTCTGTCCGTAAAAGATAGTAAGAACTAATGTTCATATGTTCTCCTTTGGGATGCTGTTCTGAAAAGGCTGGGTTAGTTGATGACCAGGAAGCTAGGAGCAATACAGGATGACAGCTCCTAGCAAGGTTCTGAATGAATGCCATGAAAACATATAAAAATTTGGATACAAGTATGGATCAGATTACTGTGAAACCAAGCAACAAAAGAGATTGAGAGACTCTCCATGGCTAAGATAAAAACGGAACAATCAAATTATAACTGTCATGCTCTTGAGGGGCAGAAATAGTTTACTGTAAAAGGCATGAAGGGCAGCCCAATGTTCCTTCTCCTAGTCTTTTTCCTGTTGGGCAACACTACATCAGATCTAAATTGTATGTTGACCTCTATATGCTGTCTGAAGCTATTCCAGAAACATAACGGCAATATTTATTCTTAGACAGAAGGGAATGCCCTATAAATGCTTGATCAAAACCCACTAGTTTAACCCATATGTTAATTTTCAAAGTTGAATCTATTACAATGTTCTTCTCATGAAGACTTCTACCCAATTCAGCTGTGCTGAGAACCAAAACTTCTCTAATCTGTCCTTCTTCTATGGCATATATTTCTTCACACTGTGTGTTTCCCAAAACCTGCTTCTTCTAACATGATGCAAAATCTTCTATCTGATTACCATGAGACACTGAATAATTTGAATAATTCAAGCTGAACTGTGCAGCCCTTGCATTCCTAAAATGAGGGCAATTTCAAACCATGGGTGGTTTCTATTAAATTTAATTATTCTACCCTGTGGCTTCGATAGTATAGTTATGGGCTACTAAATGAGGGCCATTGCACTTATTCTCTCTGCCTTTGCTGTGGTTCTTTTTTTGGATCTTCTTGCAATCCAGCATGAAATATGATTTTCATTATACAGTAAATATGATATATGTTATACTTTCTTCATTGAAGTGGTTAGTGTTGTTTCCATCGGACTAGCATCTCACTTTCTACACTAAAAATATTCAGTGGGGAACAAAAGATTCTTCATTAAAGAGTTAGTTATACAATTTCATTTGGTAGTGTTTTGTTGTCACTTCTCACTGGATTCAGTCCTCCAGTCTTTACATTTACTATGTAATTATGTAGATTGCTTGCTCATTCTTCCTTTCTTTTTGTTTTCTTTCTCCTTTTGGTTTTCTTATAAAGATTTTAAATAAACCTGCTTTATTTTAATGCTTTATTGCATTATGTTTCCATTATCCCTGCAAAATATAATTCATACATGACTACAGATACGTAGTCAAAACTTACCAAGCCCCCGTTTTAATTCTCTGATGGTTGTGACAGGTGCTAGGGCAGAATGTTCCTTCAGGCAGGTCTCCTTAACAGAGAAACTGAGGTTCAGAAAGGGTAACTGTCGAAGTACTGGTGAATGTTTGGATATTTTCTTAAAGTGAGATGAGATACCAAAACTTTGCTAGAGATTCAGGGGATTTTAAATTGGTGTTGTATTTTCCTGCTCTGTGATACCTATTTTAGTGTAATAAAAGTGGCTGGGAAAACTTGGCTTTTAGATGTACTAACACGACAGCTGCCATGTATGGGGAAAAATCACTCAAAAAAAAGGTTTTTTAGATGCTCTTATCTTTTGATAGAAAAATGAAGAAAAAATGATGGGAATGGGAAAAATCACTTACCATTCTTAAAAACCTAAAGATTATTTATCTGGTAGCTTGAGCCTGAGAAAAGCAGGGAGCCATTCTAGTCTTGGTGTTTTGTAATCTTCTCTTGCTTGTTTTCAGTATATTGTCCAAATATTATTTTCCTGGGATGAAATACCTACAGGGAAGGATTTTAGTGTTATTAATATGTCCCTTTCTTAGTGCAAAGCTGGTAATAAGACTTGCCTTGTTTTTATGAAGAATATTTCATATAATTTCCCAGTTTCTTCAGATGTCATTTCAAAAAGAGCAAACTCCTTTGGCCTTTTGTGCAAGTGGTACATGCAGAGCGCAGAAGTGGTACAGTACTGGTCACAGAGGGACATGCTATCCATAAATGCTGATTATAAGGTAGAAAAAGGTCAGTATTTCAGGAAGGCAAAGCACTCAGAGTGGCTATTAAGAATAACTTTGTTAAGTCTCACTGGTGGTGAGCTGCTTATGCATATACACTGTACCACTTGCTTAAAGTATAAGGGCTCTGCCATGCACTTAGGAGTTTCCTATTTCACTGCCTATCGAATGTTAAAAAGGGAAATTTGTTTAATACTCTAATTCTTTCATTGTATTTAAATATTTCCAGGGCAGGAAATCACCAGGAGAGCATGTATGCTTGGATTTCATCCATCAAAATTGGATTACTGTAATGGGCTCTACATGAGGTGGCTTCTTAAAACCACTCAAACTTGATCTGGTGCAGTACACAGCTGCTCTCGCTAAATGGTGCTTCTTACAGAAAAAAAAGCTCTACTGTATGGTGAGATACAAGTTTAAACTTCTACTTAGGAAGCATCAGGGACTTGTTCAGCCTTTGTAGAGGTCAAGGGAAGTGTTTCTGTAGATTCCAGTGCTGCAGAATCAAACTTTAAATGAAATGAACCAGCACATGACCATGGCACTCTGACACTGTGATGGTGTGTGAGCTCTATTTAGGTATGCCCAAGACCAGATCTTGGGGATTAAACGTGAAGGAACTGGAGGAAGAGTGCTTGAATCCTTGGATTTGGAAGTTGCCTCTTCTCTGACTGATTCAACAGCCCTTTTTTAACTAAGAGAGAACTGTGTGGATCACTGCCGGTGACAGAGGACTTAGGTTTGCGAAAATAAGGTGTTTTTTTAACTTTGGGCACCTTCTCAGTAACACAGCTAGGAAGACTCCTGAAACTTTGTAATAAAAGCTAGATGTCTGAAAGGGTGTATATAAAAGAAATTTTAAAACTTTAGACTGTCATCTGTGCTGCTTATTAATGGACTGAACGAGCTGTGCTGAGCAGACTATGTATAATGAATCATTTATAAACAAAGCATGACCTTTTCCTACTTGTAAATTACCCACAAGTAGACTTTGATTTTTAGAAATCTGGTTGTTGAGAATTGTTTGATCAACTTATGTCAACAGACTTCAGTATATTTGCCTTGAGTAAGATTTCACTAACAGTAGTTTATGATTGCATAAATTGCATGGAGTTGTTTCTATTCCTTATTTGGATGCCTGAAAACCTTACAAAGAATGACTTGAAAGTATAGTGTGAACAATTGTGCAAATATCTTTTGGCAGAACATGTGGGAGACTTGAATTCTCAATGACCATGCTTCCTGATTGCATTCCTTGTATTCCTTAAACTGATAGCCTAAGAAAAAAACAAATGGAAGGAGCTGTGGCAGATTTCCTTCACATCCTGTGTTTCTTTTTGTGATATTTCATCCAGTTTAACTGGTATTTCAATAAAGGTTCATGGGCAGATTCCTCTGAATTGCCATCAGGATGAAGTCCCATGAACACATGGGAGGACACTTGCATGGCAGATGCTGAGAAAAATCATTGTTTATGCTACTTTTGGTCATTAGAGATTCCACTGCATTTTCCAGAACAATTATGCCAGTCCTGGTGTCCTGATGAAAGTCCAGTTTGGATAATTACATCCTGCCTTCCTGAATTTCCCATCTGGTCTATTTTTCAGTTTCTGCCCTAAAACTGTACTCTATTAGTATTGTTCACTAAATTTGCTAATTTAGTTCAGAGGGTTGGGCATGTGTTTTTGTTGTTATTTTTTTTTTGTAAGGGCTTCCTTACCTGTTCACACAAATTCATTGATATATCTTTGCAGATGACCTGGCAAAAACTCTTACAATATTCCCCTGTATTTAATTTTCACATAGGTGAAAGGAGGTACAACTGCAGGATCTGCATATGCAATATTTTGAATAGAACACCTTTTAAAGTCATTAGAATGGAGTATTTCAACATCACTTTAAATAGCATGTAGGAAACACTTGACAAAAGGTCATTCTGATTCAAAGATTCAAAGAGTAATAGCAATGTAAAGCTGAAATATTATCTCAAGTTTGGTATTGGGACTTATTTGGGTATTATTATTGGTAAGACAGTTCAATACTAGCCCCAATATTGTTTAACTTATTCTTCAATGACTTGGATGAAAGGGTAGATGCCATCTCATTAAGTTTGCTGACAGCACAAGGCTGGGAGGAGTGGCTGATACCCCAGAGGGCTGTGCAGCCCTTCAGAAGGATCTTGACAGGTGGGAGAGATGGGCAGAGAAGAACTGTCTGAGATTCAACAAAGGCAAATGCAGGGTCCTGCACTGAGGAAGAATAACCCACCAGTACAGGCTGAGCTGCTGGAAAGCAGGTCCATGGAGATGGACCTAGGGGTGGACAACAAGCTGTCCATGAGCCAGCAGTGCCCCTGTGGCCAAGAAAGCAACCTCTATCCTGGACTGCATTAGGAAGAGCATTGCCAGCAGGTTGAGGGAGGTGATTCTACCCCTCTATGCAGCCCTGGTGAGGCACATCTGGAGTGCTGTGTCCAATTCTGGGCTCCTCAGTAGGAGAGAGAAGTGGAGCTCCTGGGGCAAGTCCAGTAGAGGGCCACAATGATGATTAGGGGACTGGAGCATCTCTCTTATGAGGAAAGGCTGAGAGACCTGGACCCGTGTGGCCTGAAGAAGAGGCTAAACTATGAGACTCATCAATGTCTATCAGTGTCGAAGAGAGGGAGTTAAGAGGATGGAGCCAGGCTCATCCTGGTGGTGCTGAGAAATAGAACAAGAGGCAACAGGCAGAAACTGGAACACAGGAAGTTCCACCTGAACTGAGGAGAAACTTTACTGTGAGTGCATGACCGAGCACTGGCACTGGCTGCCCAGAGGGGTCGTGGAGTCTCCTTCCCTGGCGATATTCCAAAGCTTTCTGGATATAACCCTGAGTAATAGGCTCTAGGATGACCCTGACTGAGCATGTTTCTGAGATGGTAAGTTGCAGTTGGTTCATAGGATAATTCAGGTTAGAAGGGACCTCAGGAGGTCGCAATATCCAGTCTCCTTCATGTTCCAACAGGAGTGTTTGACAGAACAAGAATTACTTCACAACCCTCAGTGACCCCCTAAACCCAGACTCTCCCCAAAAGCACACTCTATTAACTGATGAAAAACATCTATTAATTGCTACACTCCAGAATCCCCAGCTAGACCTGCTGCATGTAAAGCTTTTCTGCAACATCTGTCCTGAGGCTCTGTTTGTTTCTGCGTGTAAAAACCCTAGGAACAGAGCCATGACATACAGTTGCTTTTATGCTATTTTGAGGTTTTTCAGGCCAGAAGATAGTGTCTTGAGAATGGGTCATGGTATAGATAGTTATAAAACGTGTAGTTGAGATATTTACAGGCAACTCTCTTCATCACTTTCTTGTTTAAAAAAAATTTAAGGACTGAGCTGACAATTTCAGTAGTCTCTTCCTGTACTTGATACGGAACATTTTCTTAATTTCTCATTTTAAACTTTTATGCTAAAAGTTAAGCTGGTTTTCTTGTATTATAAAGTGTAGGGTGAATATTTAGTCTTCCTCTTCTTCTGTAACCACTTTTATTGTCATAAAGAGGATTATTAGACATTTTATGATGAAGTATATAGACAGTCTTCTGTCTACTGGAGGAGTTTTTTGTCTACTGCTTCTTTGTTCCATTGAACCAGGAAAGATTTGAATTTATATTTATGGAGAGAGGATGAAGAGAAAGGGAGGGGATCTGAACTGGAGAGACCAAAGTGAAGCTGAGTATAGACACCATATAAGGTGGGAAGTTTATATTGGTTTCAGGAGCAAAACTGGAATGAGATTATTGATCTCTTAAAAAAAAAAAAAAAAAATTAAGAGGTGGAGAAATTTGTTCTGTTCTCTTGAGGTAAGGCTACCGAACTCAGCAGAAATGTATCCATAGACTTAGCTGTCTTTTAAAATAACAAAACATCCCTACCTTAAAAACTAAAAAGAAACAAAAAAGAGTTACCCAAAAAACCAACCAAGCAAAACAACCATGAAAATAAACAAAAGTCCAAAACAAAACCAAGAAAAAATCCCCAAGGATCCATAATGGGTTTTTTGGTGTAAAAGGTGTTGTCTTAACTCTCTGAGACTACATAAGATTTCAAGTTTTATCCAGTTTTAAAGTTAATAACAGAATCTTTTTTCTTCCTTGGGGATACTCATACTGACCTACAACTATTTTGTTTGTTCTTCCTAGTCCTTACTATTAGCCTGCTATGTCCCTGTTCAACTTATTTAATATAATTCTTTAATAAAAATCAGTATCATAAACTTATCTTTTTGAAATTGTAGAGGCTTCTTCCAACTCAAAGGGTGGTGAGCAAATGTCCAGAGTTCAGCAATATCTAGTTATGAAAGACATAACAAAGGGGACAATCCTGAAAGTGAAAGTACATAGTGCCTTTCTTAAGGAAGTACCCAGTGTGCTGGAGTGCACTCTCAGATATTGTGATGGAAAACAGCTGATAATATATTGGAAAGCAAGGCTGAAATGCAGAGAAATCACAAGAGATCAGAGAAGTAGATAGATAAAAGCCCCATGAAGTTCTTTTAGGGGAAATGCAATGTCTTGCACCTGGGATGGAATAACCCCATGCCCCAGTACAACCTGGGAGCCAGCTCTTGCCTGAGGGAAATGGTGCAGCTGGGGGGTTTGCAGTAAAGGACAGGGCCCCTGGAGGACCATAACTTGAACATGGGTCAGCAGCGTGCCCTGGGGCTGATGGCAGGGTGGGCTGCATGAGGAAGAGCACAGCAGCAGGCTGAGGAAGGTGGTCACTGCCCTGAGGGACTTGTGAGAGCACAAGAGGGTCACCGCATCCAGTGCACGGCTGCTCAGGGCAAGGCAGATGTTGACAGAGTAGAATGAGTCCAGAGGTGAGGTGTTCCTAATTCTTGATATTGTCCATTATCCTCTGGTCTTCTATATTTTTGGACATCAGAATATACTGCAGTTAACATAGTCTCTTAAACGTGCTATGTGACTACAAAAATTTAATGGAAATAAATTTTCTTTTTGATTGTCTTTTATATGAGTAGCACTCAAGGGCCAAAAGGAAGCCATACGGGCTCAAAGTAAGTTTTGATAATAATATAATTAAAACCTTAGACATCAGCACTAACAAGTAACACTGGAATCTGTTTTGCTGCATTCAGTTATCACTCCAAGGAAGAGTTGCTATAACTATCACCTTCTTTCATCTCTTCCAGAGCACCTATGCCCCTCTTCAGTGAAAAGATGAGATTCCTCTTAGGGACAACACTAGGTGAAAACATAATTTGTTCATAACTTTTTTGATTTTAGTGAACCATGATTCAGACAGAGCCTTTTGGGGGAGTTCAGAGGAAAAGAACTTCCCCGCAAAAAGATACAATGTGCCAGCACATAGAATTTTTTTTTGCTTCATGCTACTTAAGTATCTTCAGCACACTTTGCTTCATTTTCTGTACTTATGACAATTTGATAATTGTTTATTCATATGAAAATATCTTTTTCTTGAGAATAGATATAAATTAGTAGAATAATGTAATTGTTATATCACTCCAAGTGAAACTCCTAGATTTTCAGAATATTCAGCTAAAATGTTTCTCCTATTAAGACACTTCACAGTTCATGTTTACAGTTCTATGGGTTTTCTGAGGTAAATCATGAAATGTAAGGAATGAATGGACAACCCAAACTTTAGAGATGTTATAAAGAACATTGACATAGCTCATGTATCAGGTGCTGTGTTTGGCTTTTCAATATGAGAAACTAGTGGATGCCAAATGGCTGCCAAAGTCTCTCTAAAGCCAAATGAGGAGAGTTTTGCCATGATTCTCATTATCACCTATTGCCTAACTACTTGTTTTGGGGTTGGTTTTTTTTCCCCTTTTCATTTTGTTTTTTTTCCCCCTCTTTTTCTTTCTGTTAATTTTTTTTTATAGCCTAGCAGTAGCAGCAACAGGATTACATAGTGAAAACCAGCAGTCATAACTGAAATACAAATAATATAGGCAGAAATCAGCAACTGAGGTTTTTGTAGTGCCCCCATTGCTGTGTTTCTTTAACACTAGCAGTGTTCCTTCATTTCTCTTCTTGCACTCTGCCTCTCTGCCTTCAATACCTCTGTGGCTATCAGCCCTCAGCACCCTAACTGTGATAATCATTTATGACCCAGGAGCATTTTCTATTTCCTCTTCTTTCACTCATCCTGGACTGCTGTGTTTATCACAGATAACATACACTATATAACACAGGGTTTTTTTCACATATCTTGACGGGAGACTGACGTTCTCATGCACCTAAACCCATAGCTGCTTTGGCAGTTCATTTGTCTAAATAAGCTGTTTTGCATAAGCAAAGGGCTTCTTTTGCATTTTAGTAGTACCAAAAGTAGTAGAAACCCCTAAGTGTTTCTGTTACCCTTTCTCAGTTTGTCATTTACATTTGCTGCACTGCTAATGCCACTGATTTTTATGGAATCTTTTTCTAGCCTTCCATCGAGGTATTTTAGTATATATTCTCTCAGTTCAGCAATACTCTGTAAACATTTCCCCCACTTCAGCTCTCATTAAGGCACAGCTTCCATAATTGTTGTCTCTCATTCTTCTGTGAAGTCATTGAAAAATATTTCACATAGAGCCAAAGAATTATGGACGTCGGCAGAATGAAAGAGTTCACAAATGGAAAGTTTTTTCTTACAGCAAAATGTTATTCAAGGTCCATAAACACGGGATACCATTCTGCCTTTTGGAAAAACCCATCCTACTTACGTAGTCTCATCAGTGTGGCCCTTTCTCCACAAGAGGGATCCCAAATCTACTTGCTTGACCCTACATATAATTTCAGTGACTTAGATGAGGGTGGGCAGGCATCTGTATGCCTCTGGGAGAATCAAGGGGCAGGTAAGAAGAGCAGGCACAGTGCAGACTAAGTGAAAGTGATGGGAAGATTTAATGGAAAGGACTCAAATTTGAGTTCATGGGTATAAGCACGTATTTCTGGGAAAGACAACAGAAGACACTCTGAAATGTAGATTCAGGTCTCTAATAATTGTGGAGATACTCCAGGGACTCCTGAACCTGTGTCACCTGTTCTCAGACTGATTTCTGAAACTGTCAGAGTTTATTTAACACCTTTGTACTTGGATTTGTTATAAAAACTGATAGATTGTTTTGTTTCTCTTCTTTGCAGTATTAAAGTTAGAGAAGTAGTCTGATTTTGTTCTGGTTCTGTACAAAATATTTCAAGAAAAATCATTCTTCCTTGCAATATGCTTTCAGTGTTTCCATGAGGCTGTTTTCTTTGTACAGCAGAATTAGTCTAATCTTCTCATACCTATATGGAAAGGCAGAACATTAATATATTTAGACCATTTGATTGGTTACTTACTATTTACAGTGGCATAAAAAATTAATACTGTCACTGGAGCATGAAAATTCCAAATTAACAGAAACTAATGCTGCCACTGAGTCAGATTTAGCACTGCTGAGAGAAACTGAGGCAATTCTGTAAAACAGCATAATATTCTATAACTACTTCTGATTGAAACATGATTTTTCATACATGGTAACCCAGAGTATTAATCAGTTTTTCTTTTCTGCTTTCTGCCTCAGTGCTTATGGTTGTAACAATACTTTTCGCATTAAAGTAGTTTTAGAACAGAATTACTAGAAAGTTGCAATGTCAAAACAAATCTGTATTTATGTCACCATCCTACAAAACATACAGACAGTACTTATAGAAATGTTACCTTTAAGCAACTTGATTTTTCCTGCCAACTCAGCAGATGATATTAAAAAAAAAAAAAAAAAAATGGAAAATATAAACTACCTTGGTCCTGATTTATAACCACCTTTATCTTTTAAATCCATCCACTTGGAAGTTTTGTGCTGCTCTTCTTTCTTCTTTTCAGATTACGCTACTGAAAAACAAACAAAAAAATCCCCAAAAAAACTGAATTCCAAGTGAACCAGATTTTCCCAAATCCAGTGTACAGTGATGAGGTTATCTGTGAGGAAGGCCCTAGTTCTTGGTGAGCGAAGGCACTAATGAAAATTAGCATTCTAAAAGGATCTTCTGCAGCTGTCTTCATAAAAAGAAACTGATTAGTGGTTTGGACAGGTCTAACTCTGTAAATTATCAAACAAAATACAGCAGAAGCATCCATTTACGTATATGAAAATTACAATTTGAACATCACACTTAGAGCACATTAATCAACTTCATTCTTTGTTTTTATGCCTAATGAGGCTTTTCAGAAAGGTAAACAGCTTTCTAAATAAAGTTGCCTTGGCAAAAATGGATTAAATGCATCCCTACTTGGTACTTATTTATGTATTTATTTATTCATAATATCTTTTTTAGTATTTGTCTATTTATTTATTTATTTATTTATTTAAGTAGATGCGATTTGGTAAGATGCAGATGAACATTTGAAATGACCAGGCTTCTGCATTATAAACACTGGCACAAACAGAGGCAGAAATAAATACAGCCTTTACTTGTTCTCTCCCTTTTCTCTTTATTGATTCAATCTCTTTCACAGCAACACCACCTTGTAATTGTACAAGTGTGAGATTTTTTGCTGGCTTTCTAGTAGTCACATCTCACCATCTTTTGTCTGTACCTTGTTCCTGTTACAGCTTTAATTGTCAAAAAGGCATCCCCCATCTTCTTTCATCTGTGGATTTGTGGGGGTAGAGGCAGGGAAGGAACTGCTGTTTTTCTCCCAAAGGATCTTCATTTAAGTATTGCTCATTGTCTTTCTTTGTATTACTCACTTAAGTATTGCTCTTTGGTGCTCTGACCATGAAACACAGTTGCTTTAACTGTTTGTGAAAATTTGTGTTTATTTTGCTTGGTGTCTGTACTCATTGTTCTGATTGTTAGACATATAAATAACATCCTAGTGCAGAAGGTTTCCAGAATTAATACAGTGATTCAGCTACTAAAAAAGAAAAAAAAAAAAAAAGAGTTTAAAAGACAAAATGGTACGTTAGAAGTGGCATCAATTACTTTTCAGCCTCAGCACAATAGAAATGTGATGTTTCACTTGGCTACATCAATATGCTTTGGATTTAGCCCATCAAAGTTAATGGATCAAGGCCATAGCATCTCTGTGCAGACTTTTGGCTGCATATGGATGCTGCATCAAGTCACACTGAAAAACTTGAGTAAACATTTTTATTTATTATCAGATGTGAGAACACAGTGTATCATGTCCCTGTGCTCTGCTCCAGGTGAGGGATAATAACTCAGTTCTGTGAACTTCAGTGAGCAGCATGGACATGGCACCACTCTTTCCCTACTACCATCTGGATGGTGCAGAAATGATTACTGACTGCATTAACCAGTGATAAAAACCATTTTCTTATCCTTTTCTGCCATATGGTAGTTAGGTGATCCTGGTTGGTGCTTCTGGGTGTAAAAGGTACCAGAGGACCAGATCTCTGTCTACTTTGTGTGACTCACGGATTAATCAAAGCAGAAGTAGAGTCAACAGATACTCTGTGACCTGCTGGATGCTTGGGGAGGATACTTTACTCTGTATCCTCATACTGATTAGCTGTGGATATCACACAGTTCCTTCCTGACGGTTTTTATAGAACACATATTAGTCTATATTTACTCTAGAAGAAACCTTGTCATTTCAAGTGAAGGTTTATTTCCTCCTCAGTCTCCTCAGTCAATAGCATTCCATGAAAATGTGTAAAATAAAAAACCTCACAGGTCACAGGGTGGAAATTACATGTCATAAGCAAAGGATGGAATCTCAAAAACATGCTACTTTTTGTTATCAGTGCCTTTTCACATACGGTATTTCATATAGAATCATTATCATTAATATCTTGTTAGAACATTGGGGAGTGAAAAGACTTCAAAATTTCCTTTTCTTGCTGATGAACAGCTGACATGAGAAGAGGAAAGATAAATCCCAGGAGTGGATGTGCAGAAACAACAAATGAGAAAGGCAAAAAAAACGACAAATGTGAAACGTGAAATTCTTCACACCAAAAAAACCCCTACGTTTATCTGATTTTGAGTTCATCCTACTAGAAAAAAGTATTTCTACCAGCTTGCAGAGAAATGGTTTTGTACAAATTTTCCTGAGTGAGTTTAAAACTTCATTTTTCTTACGAAGAAAATTTGGGATACCCTGAGAGAGGTTTGGCCCAGATCATCTTAACAGGATTCCCTTGGAGGCGATGGAGGTATGCCAATTTACACTACCCTTGTTTTTAGTGATAATGAATAGGGCATGGATTAGATAATATCATGTTTCTGAGAGCTAGAACAAAGGTCTGGGAATAGAACTGTCTATTGATCGCTGGACTAACATATGGAAGCTAGTTAATGTTCCTTTAGGAAGCAAGTACCCTGGGCTATTTCATATCTCTGCTGCAGAATATGCTGATCTAATATCATGCACTTAACCCTCTCCCATTTTATTTATTATACTCTATTAGCAAGGTTTTACAACATATTAAAGTACACCTTTGCAAAGGGTGATCAATATATTTGCTCAACATAAGAGTGCACAAAACTACCATTGCAGTGGAATTCATTATGTTTGTTTGTTTTTCATGTTTCAAGTAAATTAAACTGTTGCCTTAAATAATACCAGTGCCTTTCAGATTTCTGACCTCATGATGGCAGCTGAACCCATGGGTCCAGGCTTCTAACAAGGCCAGGGTAAACCCCTGGCACTGTGCCTTGGATGGTGAACTGCCAAGAAACTATTTACAGCATGCAGCCCCCTTTGCAGGAGACATAAATAGCAGGCAGTAGTGATGTTTTTTTCAGATGGTAAAAAATTGAGGCAGACACAGCAGTAGCAGGGAAAAGGGTATTTACCTTGGTTTTACTAGGATCCTTGGAGCAAAGCCCGTTACAGATGGAAATACGGCGGCAAGCACCCGGCGCCCCCCACCACGCATCCAAGCACCACAAGCCCAGAGCACAGCTCCACACAGGTACAGGAACAGGCTAAGCCTCCTAGCAACCCTCAGTATACAGTTTTTATGGACTTCACAAATTAGCATATCAATCTAAAATCCCCAATAAGATATGTGACAGATTAAGTAACAGTCTTCCTGCTACTAGTCAGCCCCCCTCAATTAAATTCCAGTCTAGTTTAAAAAAAACATGTTCCAGAGAAAGAGGCCCATGAAGGTCGGAGCCTACAGCTCTGAGATAGTGTGGAGCTGTTGACATCTCACTGGGTATGTTTCGTCTTCTTGCTTGGTAGGACCCCCAAACTAAGCTACATACCAGACTACAAGAATTATAGGTATGTGGGACTAGGGTACAAGGGATATGTATAAAGGGTACAAGAAATATGTGTGAAGGGTATAAGGAAAGGCAAAGGGTTTTAAAATGTATTAAGGGTATAAAAAATGTTTAAAAGGGTATAAAAAGAAAAGACCAAAAACCATCAGGCATCAGTAGTCACTGATACAAAGGCTTCCAGGGTGCTCTGATTTGATCCCGATTTGTTTCTTTGGTAGCTGGAATAACTCTTGGTTATCTCCTAGGTTAACACAGGGCTGCCTTTTAATGGCAGAACGTCTAGAGGAGGCTGCAAAAATGCTACTTGACAAGATCCAGCTTCATAGTGAAGCACAGGAAGAAATGCATGTGTAAAGAAATAGGGTTGAAATTCAATTCCTTATCATGAATGATAATAACAACTGAAACCATCGTCCTATACCTTCTTTGAGAAAAGATGGTACACAATTTTTATACAGGAGGTCTGCCAATAACAATGATGTGTGGCCTTTCTCCCCTTTATTTTCTTTAATCACTCGTCATTCTATCAAGGATATTTCTGCCTAGTGCTGGGTACTTTAGACAATCCACTTGACAAGGACCTGGTAGTAGTCATTGCAGTGAATTCAAGTAGAGTTCTTCCTGTTCAGAAGATCTCAGAGTTAATTGCTGTCTTTCAAGCTATCACAATTTAACAAACAGCTCCCACCTATAGGAGTAGCCACACTGTTATTGCTTGTCTCGTGTTCAATGTCTGACCATATCATGAGTAGACTTAGAAATTTAAAATGCATTTAAAATATGTCACCTATTTCAACACCACCCAAAATAAAAGAGGTGGAGAGGGAATGCAAATAGTTTTCTGTTGGTTTGGTTCTTTATTCTGTCTCAGTCAAAGAGCTGATGAGCAACCATAAGAGTGCAAAAGAGGGTACAGAGTTATAGGATCAGGAAAAGGGCTGAGTTGGGAGACTGAGCTGTTCCTTCATTGTCAAGGAGCTGTTATATTGATGTAACTATAATATGAAGCCTTAGATTTTTTTTTTTCAGAGTAACTGCTCATATTTGAAAAATATCCCCCCTGCAGATTTACGTTCTGTGCCCATATTTTTTTCATGGTGAGTACAGAATCTCTGAGCAGGTTTGATAGATTTCCCAGAATTCCATGGTATCTATAAATTTTTTCAGATAACTTGTGGTTTACATACTTCTGTGTGTCTCTGTATGTGTATGTGTAGGCATATGTGTATGCAACAACAATATAGAGTGATCTGATGGTGATCTGATGTACTGCCTGCCCTCTGCTGTAGCAGGTAATTAATTAATTTTTAGCATCTTCGAAGTTAACTAATGACAATAATAGGCAGATTTTTCTTTGTCATTTATTGCACAATGGTCAGGGAACAGAGTATAACCCTATCTGAAGGTGACATACATAATTCTTTAAGAAATTTGGCACTCTAGAGATTATTTACTTGGTATGCTGCCATTAGACCTATCGTGTACCTTCCTTTTTACTATTCAGCTGCATTAGGGATTATTTTGCTGCACTAGCTTGTTTTTTTGTACATCGTTCATTGACCTCATCTTCGTACTTTTTTCACCTGCCCACTATTGGCTTTCTAACTCACTTGATAAATGGAGTGCCATTTCTACAAATGCAATAACTACAGTTTGTTTGGTAACAGAAAGGTCTGATCACCCCAGCTGTGATCCTCACATATTGTTACCAACCCTCGTGGGCACAGAAGATATTAAAGCAGGCTTACAGAAAGCATTTTTAATGGATCTAGTGTTTCATATGAAATTCTGCACAGATAATTCCTGAATTAGAAACCTCAGTCTGTAGTGAATGGCTTACTCCGAGCATGGCATGTTTGATGTTCATTCTTCAAAGCAAACACATAATGTTCATGTTTGAGTAAAAGTATATCTTTCAATAATGTCTTAGGAGACTTTCGTCTTGTGAATACTCAGAAACAATCCTTTAACTCTCTGTTATAGGCCAATTCCTTCTGGGAATATTATTTCCTAGAATTTAAGTAGGTATCATATACCTTGTCCACATTCATGTGACCTGGAGATTTGGCATTATAAAAAAAGAGATCAGTTCAAAACTGGTGTAAACCTTATTTCACCAGGTAGTTAAATTATTTTTATAGCTGTCTTACACCCATAAAGCAGGCCAGTAGAGCCAGAAAATATCAGCACATATGGCCAAATATATGTACAAATATGATGGAAGATTAACTTCTCTAAAAGCTTTCATGAGATTATAGGGAATGTTTTTCCCCTGGCTTTTGTGCAGTTCTTGTTCCCCTCCAAATTCTCACTGAATTATTAAGAATGTTTCTCACAAATATGAACTATAGGATTATCTCTCTTAAAGGCTGTTTTGAAACTTTTACTTGGAAGTTGAAGTCAATAGATGTGAGATTCTGAACATCTTTTGTATAAAGCTATATCACCTTTAGCTGATATGTCCTTGTTATCAAATACTGACAGCTTCACAGAAATACTTTCATATTTAACTGCTGAGCTTGGAATACAAAGAAAAACCAGTGCTTTTTAATGANTTTTTTTTTTTTTTTTTTTTGGTCAACTCCTCTGGAGCAGCTTTTTATGTCATTATTTCTAATAGTCGTAGTGAACAACAGCAGGTGTGCTTGAGGTTTGATAGACATGTATTTCCAGGAAACAGAGCCACACGTTAAAAAGTATAGATTCTTAAAGAACTGAACGCATGTGTTTGGCATTATGACTTTTTCCTGTACATCAAAATTGGTGTGAACAGCTGTTTTGGCAAGAATAAAAGAGATCAGTTTTGGAAAGCAATACAAATATTGTTTGTGTCAGGATTCAAATAAGCAAATGTCACTTTAAACTCTTTCAGTCTTCTTCTCATCTGAAAAATAGTAAATTATGGCTATTTGAAGTAATCATTCCTAATGATACCTAGTTAATGTGATTAATACATTTTTCCAGCAAAAAAACTTTCTCATCTCTTTGTCTTTTTAAAAGTATAAGGCTGTGCTAAAAGGAAAGGGATATTGTGGTTTTGTTTCTCATTTTGTTTTGGCGTTTTTAGCAGAAGGTAGTAGCCTTTCAGAGGTATCACTCACAACCAGCACATTCCTATGTTTTGATTTTTCCTTTTAGGTAGATTGGCTAGAGGAAACAGGCAAGCAATTTTCTGAAAACTAATAACAGCTCTGTTAATTAGCTGACAGTGGGGTGGGAAATTTCCAATTTCTATATAAACCGGATTTTGATTAAACCGTATCTCTCTGTAGCCTCTGATACACTGCAAATTTAAAGATTTGTTTTTCCTAAAGAAGGAATTTTTGAATAATAAACTCATGCCACTCATATAGGGTTTTTTCTTCCCCACCCCATTTAAAATCTTTTATACCAAACAAAAATAACGATAGTTCCACAAAATAACTTTTGTCTTCTATTGCATCTTTTTGTAACCACAGATGAAGGAAGTATTGATGTGAAGACAGAATATTTGATCTGAGAAAAAATATAAAACCAGAAAAACTGACATTTAGAGGCAACTGCACTTTTAGGAAGATATATTTTTTTTCAGTCCTTTGCAAAAATTCTAGGAATGGGTAAAATCATTAAGTGTCACCAAGAGATGTTTTTGTTTTGCCTCTGACAAAGGATGCTGCATTTAAAACTACCTATGGGAAGGCTGGGAAGAAGGCCGCCTTCTGATTTGCCAAACTAGGAAGCATATTTTGAATTAAAAAAGAATGTGTCATCTTACTAAAAGAGATTAACATTAAGCCCACAGCGTAAACAGCTTGGGTGGAAAAAAGGAAGCTGATTAGCAATTCAAGCTTTATCTTTACTGAAAAGCAACTGATGCCCAGAGAGTTCTGGCATTCTTCACCTTTTGTTGACCATCTGTACCTATGAGATCCCCAACAGAGATGCAGCTCACTTGGGGACGGAAGAGCAGAAGGGCATAGCCTCCTCTACAAGAGCCACAAACCAAAAGCCACGCTAAACACCATCAATTAAAATTCATTAGTCCTGTAGGAGCTGCCCATTAGAGTGTTGAGTGTGCACAGATGCCGCTATTACAAGCATGACACCAATAATTAAGCACCAAAAGTAGGAGGACTTCACAGCCTATTTAGCAAAGATATGATCTCTCTGTTCTTGCGTAAACTTTGCCATAACTTTAATTGCAGTAGATTTCACCTACATTGGTCAAAAGAAATATTGCCTTTCCTCTTATAACTGCTAGGACTGTTGCTTTCTAATTAGGTTTAATACACATAACAAAATAGATGAGATTACTTAATGGAAAAAATGCTGTGCTATTAGAAGTGCATTAGTTATGATAGATGTCTATACTTAGTCAAGAAAAATTAAAGCTCAATTTATTCTTATATATTTTCCTGTTGACTGTCACTGTTGACTGATGACTTGTCTTCAGAATGCATCTGTAATGCTTTAAAATAAATAAGAAAGGGATAGCTATCTATGTATTTTGTTGGCGAATGTTTCTTTTTTCCCACTAAAGCATGGTTTTCCAAGAACTTTAGAAGAGAGGAAGTGATTAATTTTATTTCATTTTTTCTTCTTTTCTTCACCCAAAGAGTGGGGACAGCATAGACTTTGTCTGACAAAAAGCAAATTATCTTATTCTATTATCTGCTTACAAATGAGTATCTGGGGCTTTTTGGTTTTTTATTTGGTTGTTTTATTTTGACTTCTCCTTTAAATTATATTTATGCCATAAGTCAGAGCTGCTATAGGAAGAGAACGAAGCGTGTCAGTCAAAAATGGAGACATTCACAGTTTAATTTGTTCTCCCTTCCCTCCTCCCATGGTTTGAAGCAATGCATAATATTTTATTCCTTAGAATTCAGTTTCATCGTCTTATTTCATTTATTGAAGTGTTGAGAATTCATCTCTGGAGGAAACCCACCTTAATTCCAGTGTGTATGAAAAGTGCTGAACAATGGGGTAGATGCAGATCCCAGCTGCATGCATTCTTTTGTTGCTCCACAGGAAACAAGGTGGAAAAAATCCATAAGCTGGACATGCAAGTTCCACTCTCTGCCTACACCTTCTGTCTCCTAGGAGCTGGACAATAAAAGATAAATAGGTCATTTTGCAGTGTTGTTATTGTGGTAGGGAGAAAGGAAAAATAATCTCCCTTAAATCAGGAGACATGACAATAACCAGCTCTTTTCCCCTGATCTGTCTAATACTGCAAGGTTAGCTTTGGAAGTTTCTACTGAGAATTTATGGAGAATTACTGTGTCATACATAAAATTTTTAGTGTATAGTCATTAGAATACCCATCCCTTTGTCAAATGTTGTCCTATTCAACATGGGAAATATAATCACAGTAAGGAAAAAACCCACAATAAGTAGAAGAGATAAAAGGTAGTTCCAGACATCAAAATAACATAACAAACAGCAGCCATTTGTAGCATATAAATTATAGTAGGAGTCAAATAATATTTCAGGATTATTCAAACGTATAAACTTAATCAAATCAAGAAATTAATGAATGAATATGTGATTTTCAAGTGTTTTTTTACTTTCTATTTAGAAAAGTTACTGACTTTTTTCCTGTGATAGCCAGATGCCCTTACTCAAGGAATGACAGCAGCAGCCAGTTGGTGTTTTGTCTCTGCTGGTGCTCCTACTGTTATCTCAATGGTAGCAGCAGGAAGAGCAAAAGTTTAAGGGGAAGGAATACAATACAAAGACAGCAAGCCTCTAAGCATTACTTGCAATCACTACTTTTATGACACAATGGCCTAATCACTTCCTGGCAACATATATACATATGTGTGTACCTTTGGTTACTTTTGATATATATTTTGATCTATGTCTGATAATGAGGTCTTCTCTGCTGGTATCTTTTCTCTTGCAAGTTAGTTACAATGAGAAAAGAAATCTAGCTGAGCCTCCCATTAAAGTTAAAAACCAGTTTTGTTCAAAATTGCACTTTGATTGAAGTGCAAAAGTTCAAAGCCAAAAGCAGCTAAATATACAGTAGAGAAAATAGTTCACATTCTTTAGTAGTGAAAAATATACCAATTTATCACACATTATTTTCTTCCAGCTTGGCTTCCATTTTTACAAAAGTAAAAGGAAAATTATAGATATATTTCACAGAGGCATAAAGAACTATTGCAAGTTCATTGTAAACTGTGGCCATGCATGAAAAATGAAAAGAAGGTGACATACTGGTTTTTAAGTAAGTCGAGCCAAGGAGGATTGTAAATAATAGAAAAGATAAAATATTCCTTAAACTAGTTGTGACTGCCCAGAGGTAGCTTGGTGGTCAGCATAAATATTTTCAGTACAAGGCAAATGAAAGAAACTTACAATACTGAGAAGAATGCAGAATAAAAATTGCTGATCCAGTCATAAGTGTAATAACTTATCTGACTTAAATCCTAAATAGTTGTGTGTGTGGAGAAAAAAAAATACATTTTCCACATACATCATGAAAATAATAGCTTGCAAATTAGATATAAATAACAAGATTACCATCTTTTCTGACACTGAAAATATGTCAAAACTGTAGTCTACCTCTGTTAGGATAAATACACAATAAAGCTAATTTTGAAAAGGGCAATCTTGAACCAATTTTACAGCTGATTCCTGTTTTGATCCAAGTAACTCTTATGTTGTTTTCAGGGTACATATGACTCAACATTTTATACTTAATCCACTATTTTTGACAATAAATGACAATATGATTTATCTGTTGTTGAAGCTGTCTTTTACAACCTGTATATAGACTCTAAAGCAATGGTTAGCTCTGCACTCATGGTCTCTCAGCTAGCCAGAGAAAGGCACGAATGTGGATGTAGTGGAACTTCCTTCAAGTCTTTCCAGCCAGCTTCTCCTCTCACTGAAACTCGACTGCAAGAGAAGCTGCACTATACCTTACCTCTGTCACACTCAAGTGCAAAGGTAGGACACACTCAAGGTGGTTAAGGCAGAGATGAGACCTGAAAAGGCTTTCTGCACCACAAAAAACCCCCATGGACTTACTATATGGAATCTCTCTTCCTCTCTTCTCTTTTTTTTTTTTTTCTTTTTTTT
>VZRN01004924.1:189620-258236 GCA_013397935.1 Dasyornis broadbenti | reverse complement strand
TATTTGGATTCTTTTTCCCCTCTTTTTTTTTTTTTTTTTTTTTTTTTTTTTTTTTTTTTTTTTTTTTACTTAGGAAAAAGCAAAATATAGTGTCTGTATTCAGTAGTACAGCAAAACATAGTAAATGTCAGCTTTTTAGTATGGACTGTGGTTCCATGTAAACATTGATACTACATAGAAATACGGGAAAAATGTAAACCAGTTAACATGCAATGCCTGAGTTCTCTTCCAATGGAGTAATTAAGAATCCCATTACTTTCAATGTTTTGAGCTGTTTCATTCAGGTGGAATCTTAAATAGTACTTACCTGCATATGAACATTATAGAGAAAGGTCTGATCAGGGTTTCTGCAGGAGCTCATCAGTTAGTTACCCAATGACCCCTCCAGAATCATCATCAGAGGCTGCAGTCTGCCTGCAGATAACACATCCTCCACATGCTATCTCTCTGGGTACTGATTCATTTCTGGTATCATTCACACAAGAATGTAGAAATGGTCTTGACTTACAACACAGGACACTAGAGATAACACTTAATCAGATTATCACTACATCCAGACAAAGATTATTATTTAACAAAAAAAAAAAAAAAAAAAAAAAAAAAAAAAAAAAAAAAAAAAAAAAAAAAAAAAAAAAAAGGTGTGAAAGCTTAAGAGTTTCTTAGTTTCCTGCAGAAAATAAAACCACTGGAATCTTCTGTGGGTTTGGGATGTTGTTATTCTTGTGGTGCAATACTAGAGACCTGCCTCCTTTTGTAGCCTGGTAGGTCAGCAATCATTTTATGAGGCATCTGCATACCAAAAAGAGATAACAGCACTGGGAGTACCTACATCTTTACCAGAACAGAAATAAATAATCTTTTTCACTACTTGGGATACTGCTACTCTCTGCAGACAACAGGCTAAGCAGTCTCTGAATAAACGCAGTAGACTATCAAGGGTTTCCATGTTTCTTTACTGGAAGACATGACCTAAATGAATAGTGACCAAAAAAAACCCCACACAGTCTTAAACCTGTGTAACCTGTACAAACTGTTTTCTTGCATTTACCAGTGTTGTAAATGGTGAAGATTGAGAAGCTCTGAGTAATATTTATCCTGGAATATGTTGTATATCCCTGTGTATCCTGTTCTTGACAGAGAAGTAATTGATAACACTAAATAATGCTAATGGAGAAAAAAATAACCAGTATATGCTTTGGAAGTGCACCCATTTGTGTTTCCATAGAGAGGCTGAAATCTCAGATAGTCAGCATTCAGGAGAGGTGACTTGCCTGTAGTTTTCCATTTGCATGCAAAATCAGTTCAAGTAGAGTTGACCTAGCAACAGCATACTATCATCTTTGGTAACATTTTGAATTCTGAACAATGACATGGCAGCGTCATTCTTAATAGCAAAAAGAAAAAAAAAAAAAAAAGCCCTTCTTCAAGCACAGGAAAGTATTTTACTGTTATCGCTTCATATTTCTGCTGCTTTGACACCCATCAACCTGACATAGTGTTGTTGAGACTCTATGACATTGTGGGAGTAGTTTGTATAATGTTACCCTGGTTCAACCATTTTTTTCCATATCTATATGAACCATGGATTCTCCATGTAGTCTATTTCAGTATTTCAGTTTCGTCATTCTCAGGGATCAGGAATGTCTTTCAACATTTAAAAAATTTTTACTGTCACTGCTAACAATACCTACTGCTGTATATTCTGTAGAAATGAATATCCAAAGGGTATACACCAACCCCTAACCCAAGTTAAATCACTATGTCTTTGATATATTACACGTACACAGATGCTCCAGATGACAGGGATAAAAGTTCATGGATGGGGAAGATGAGGAGTTTACTTGTACTTCTTTCTTAAATACTACTACCAACACTGACAATCTTCTGAACTTTCAAAAAAATAAACTCATACTGAAAAAAGTGTATATTTGCAGAGTCAAACAATTTATTAGCTTTTTAGTATTTGAAACTACATTTGTTAAAAGAATCTTTTTAGCAAAATATTACATAGTTTGCTATAAAAGGGGGGCAATATGAACTCAAGCTATACTCTTCCTTACTGTCCCAGAGTAGGAGGCTCTCCACCAAGTACACTGAATGTTTTTTGTTAGTTAAATAAAGCATCTTCTGCTAAGATAAGCATTTGATTTTTATGTATACCAAAACTTTAAAAATTCCATCTTTATCCATACTTTTCTGTCCTTTGAAAAGGACACTCTATATACAGATAGGAAATCTCTGTAGATTTCAATGAGTCTTTTGAGAATGCCATACACAAAGGCTCAATTCCAAAACCTTAAAGCAAAGATATACTAAAAGAAAATGTGGAAAAGTACTTCTTAAATGCTTGTATTTTCTTTTTCGAAAATCCATATGACATGAATTTTCTATGGATCTTTAAATCCTAACTTATGTTGATATTTTTTACCTGCCTGCTTGTTTTTAATCGGTCTTCTTTTTTTTATCTGTCCTATTATGAAAAAAGTATTTTTGCGTAATTGGTGGCATAGGAGTATAGGTGCTTTATGACTGAATTCCATACATGTTGTGTACTTGAATTCCAGGCCTGCAGCTTTGTGTCAAACAGGGGTATAATGGGAAAGGCTAAAAATGAGGAGAGAAGACATATGGAATAAAAATTAAGCATAAAACTCTCAAAAAATATTTAGCATAAAATCTTCTTTTTTAAGACAATTTTAGAGTTACATTGAGTTTTCTCATAATAATTTTCCTTTGGGCTGGCTTTTTTTTTTTTTTATTATCTAATTGTTTTGTCATTGTTAAAAGAATTTTGTTTACTGTGTTCTTTATTACATTCAAGATGCCCTTGTCTAATGCAAAATATTATGTTCCTTAATAGGTTTTTGTTATGGTTGCTGTTAGGGAAAAAATACAAAAACCCTTGACAGAATTAGACAACAAACTGGGTAGATAATGTACCATGTAGGTGACTTAGCACATACCAGTGATTTAAATTTTGAACTTACAGTCTGCTGTAAAATAGAAACAATGTACAAAAGTAATTTCTTTCTGTAAGCATTTATTTGTCCATTACTCACTCAAATGGAAGGAAAAATAGTAAGTAAATGTGTCATATTACTCCTTTCCTGGGATGGAGCGTCACATTGATTGATAATTGGTTAGTTCATTTCCAAGGGATGCTGCAGCAGATTTTCTAGACTTTTTTTTTTCCCTCCTGTATTATTGGTTCAGCAATTCTTTGCAAAGTTCAATGGGGTTCGTTAGCTTATCTGAAGAAAAAGGATCTGGTACTTTCAAGACATTTTTTCTGTGACTTTTCTAATGAAGTCTCTTTCATCAAACAAAAAGCTGCCCTTTTTACTTGACAAACATTTGTTCTAATTTGGCATTCACTCTGTTTTTTGGTACTTGTACTTCTTTCTTTCTCTCCCTCTCTCTCTCCACCAACAGCAGCAGCAGCTGTTAGTCACAGGATCACAGTGTCTGACATTTACTCTGAATGTGCTTGGTTATTAAAATATTTCACACTTAGACAAGCTTATCAGCTGAAAAAATACAATAAAGCAGTTCCAGTATGTTGTGTTAAGTACATTTCTAACAAAGTGCATTTTTAGTATTTCAGTGCACCACTGTTAATGCCTGTATTTGTAGATGTAAAATGTTCCTTCCCTTGGAGGTTGTTTTGAATCCTAAGTAATCGAGTATTAGCCAGGTGGGACATCCTGATCCACAACAAACAAGTACATTGTATACATAAGAGGCCAAAATTTTATAGGGACAGCATATTTATCTACTTTTTTATCAGCATCTTCCAAAAAATTGTCAGTTTTGAGAGCTCTGCTTCAGAGTGCATTATCCTATGGGGAGGGGGAAGACAGTTCAAGAAAAGTTTAATCAAAGTGCTTTTTCACAATGCTCAGAAAACCTTTGTGAAAGCTTTCTCTGGGCAGGCGGATCACTGATTAATTCTTCAGGTATGTACTTTTTCCTATGTGAAAAAATGTGATATGCGGTTAAGTGCCCACTGAGGAATCAAGAATTTGGGCTTTCAGGTTTCATGCTGGACAGTGGGAAGATATGCTCAGACTGTGACAAGCATTGCTGTACACCGTTTATGCTGCTATTCTTTAACTCTCTCTAGTGTCATTAGCTTGCCAGCCATGTAGTCTGTAAGTAATAGGTTGCAATAGCAGCTAAAATTGACAAGTGCTTAGCCCAGAGCATGGATTGAATGTAATTCATAGGGTTCCTGAGTTAATTTCCAATACCTGTTTCATCAAGGCAGACTGATAGATGACTGCCAGCATCTTCTGGCTATATCTGCAAACCCCTCTGTCTTTTACTGCCATAATTCTGCAGTTGCTGTTATTTTTTTCCCCTTCTCTTTACTTCTCTTTTCCTAGCTCTCCTTTCCAGTCTATTTCCTCCTTCTTTTTTCTTCTGTCTTGATTTTCTAACGTTCTTCCCTTACATTTGCTCCTCCCTATTTCCGTAACTGTAAATGCAGCTTACTCTATAGGCACATCATTCATTTGGATTAGAGGCCCTTGCAGCCAAACGCAAGACCTTCAGATGCTATTGAAGTGCATTTTTCCATGTGGCCCGGTTTAAAGTGATGCTTCTTTAGGGACTGCAGGGTTAAATACGAAGTTATCTGGGAGAGTAAATCTGAGATGTTGGACAGATGGTGAGCATCAGTGCATCCACAGAAATGCATTTCATTTTTGTATAGGAGATGTTCTCAATCAGTTTCAGCCAGAGAAAACAGTTTCTCCTGTTGCATCATTGGCATTTCCTGTTTTGTTTCATTTGGGCTTTTTTTGCACTGGTTGAGTTTTTGTTTCTTGTTTGGTTTTGGGTTTTTAGATCAATAGGTAACTCAATACAACCATAATAAATTTTAAATATATTAATGGATTGTTTGGATGTGCAGCATGTGCCAATAGGAGCACCATTCGGGATCTCAACAGTGATAGAAAACTGAAAAAAAAACCAGTAAGAGTATGGAAAAGAAAGAAATATTGCCCAATAAGGTTACAAAAAATAGCTTCGTGAAAAATATACCTATTAACTATGTCTTATGCAAATTCATTTCTCACATCAGCTGTACTTCAGAAATATGCACTTATAAAAAATTTGTTATTTAAACTGTATAGAATAACACTCCCGTAGATCTCATGGGTGTACTGACAGTTTCAACATTGCTTTTGAAGTATATCCTTCTATAAAGGAAGAACTGGTTTTTGAGCACTTGAGAATCTTATAAACAATGACTACACAGAGTACACAAGGACACCAGATGAAGTTTCATTCTACCCAGCTTCAATCAACTCTGCTCTGTGACCAACTAAGGGTTTGTGTTGTTTAATAAAAGAAATATCTAGCTTGCATGGCTAAATCGTTCTTCATTTTAATTCTGTTCTGTGATAGATTTTCACCAAACTACTGATAGTTCGCTCTTTTGTGCTTACTTTGTGCGGCTTTCAAATCACACAAATGAATCTTCTAACCTGCTTTTGAAAAAAGTTGACACTCAAGAGTATAGAGTCTTGGGTTTCCATTATACTTTGGGCTTGCTGATATACATCTGTACTGCCAATAGAGTACAGCCATTTGTTGGTATTTGCGTTCTTTGTTGGGGTTTTTGTTTGTTGGTTGGTTTTGGACCTTGCTGTTGTTGCTGTGATGTTTATTGTGTTTCTTTCAATGAAAGGGATGAAGGTATGCCATCAAGTTTTCCTAATCTTGTCCTGACCACAGCATTTAATATGTTTGGTGTATATTTGCTGGTATGACTGTTCTGCCAGATTTCTCTGCTCTCCTGGAGGAATCAGTATTTACAGGGGTCTTTGGAGAGTCATGCTAATAAAGAGTTTTTAATGGTTAAAAAAAAAAAAAAAAAAACCAAAACAAAAGCAAGACAGCAGAAATAATAATGTGAAGGGCACAAACAGCCTGAGTGCCAGCTTCTAGGGATGGCCACTGCTGCTGGACTGGTAGCTGCTAATGGGGTAAATGTGTCATTTAAAATATTTTTACTTACAAGTCAGCCATATCAACATTAAGGGTTTCTTAAAATAGAAATAGAATTTGGGGCACTTTTTAAAAACGTTGCGGTTTCTGTAAATATGTCTGATTTTTAGCTAAGTCCTTCTTCATGGAACTTACAAGGTTTTGTTTGGTATTTTAAAAAACAGCAGCATGCCTTATGACGAGTTTGCCACTAAAACTTAACATGTGTTTTTTCTACAAGAAAAAAAAAATTCTTTCTTTTGGAAATATGACCTATTTCAGGACATGATATTTCATAGAAATAAACTTAGCTTGCTAATCTATTTAGAACATTTTATTCAGAGCCTTAAGAATTTTGATTACATTTTATGATAGCTAAAAAAATGTTAAATAATTGAACTTTTTCCTTTCCATCAAGTGGAATGTGGTGAGAGAAATACAGCATGAAAGCTTTCCCTTTGCTATATGGGCTGAGTCTTACTTATTTTGTACCTAATTCCAGCTTATGTGTTAAAAAAAAATAAGTAAGCAAATTCTTCTGTTTTTTCAAATGATTATAAATAATAAAAAAAAAGGGAAACACACTGGAATATGTGCATATATGGGGTGCATCTGGAGGATGTCAGCTAAGAGAAAGTTGAATAATCCTTGAATAATTTCTTGTCCTTTCTCTCATCATTTTTGAAAATAGAAGTGTTTGTTTGTAAGTCTGAACAGCCACATACAATTATTTCATGAAAAACATTGAATCAATGAACCCAAAATAATTTCAGCTGCAGATGGTTAATGAATTTGCCCTTGGCTGTTCTGTTACTTGCCCCAAATATACAATTTTCATTCAAAGTCCTTGCATGACATATGGTAAAATTCAAATACACACAGCCTAGTCTAGAATTATTTTTGTTTTAATTTAGTTCTAGGGATGTTTGCAGACCAGCACAGGGCAATAGGAGCTATCCTAAGCACTACAGAGATATAATATAGTTTGGGGCAGTAAAAAAATCAGTGTGTATCAATTCTGACTTGCAACCTGACAAACCAGCCTGTGAGCAGCAGGTGGTGGGTAGCTATTTCGTGCCCTGGGAGGCAGGAAAAACAATGGGACTAAGTATTTGAAGGATGGCTGTTCATATAGTTTCATTTCACTGAGTGTAACCTGACAGCAAATGGTGGAAAAAGTAGACTGTCAGGAAACAACAGTTTAATAAAATGTTTTATATCAGCTATTTACAAGGTCACCTTAGGTTTCAATACTATCTACTGAGATTTTCTGCTTTGTCAAGATATCATTAAAACTTCCTGTAACTTCTGAAGTATCTGAGCAATATTTTCTTTACAAGTAGTGTTTACATCAGAGATTATTGTTTCTAATAAAGCCATCTGGTTAAACTTCAGGTATCATTTTATTACCTTATGTGATATTTAATTGGTAATCAATCTTTGTCTAGATAAGAGGGTTGATCAAACTTAGCAGAGTAATGTATTCAGTTGGGAAGAGATAAAACTAATTTCATTTGTAAACTAAGGAGAGTATTTCTTCTATAAGCATTAGCTCTGTTTTTGTTAGTTTCCCAGGTTTCCTCAAATTGCTTGTGGAAAAGCCACTTGAAGTTCTTCACAGAAGATGACATCAATCGGATTGCTGCACCCTGTGCATTCATTGTCGGTTATGCTACGTGTCAACATGAAGTGGTATTTGGGTGAAGCAATTTATGCCATCTGAAAAAATGCATCCTTTTTAAATAAACCGCTGTTACAGATTTGTGATAATTTGTGGCTATAAATTGGCATTCTTAGTTTTCTGAAAAATGTGAATGAACTTTTAAATTGCTTTCCAGCTTTCTTCTGAGTGAATGTTTCATTACCCATACTAGAATATGTTTAAGATTGATGTAAATTTAGGACAGCGTGACTGATTTAGGACAGGGGTTAATAGAGATCCCTGTGTTACATCTCTTACTGCTGAGATAGGAGGAAGGTAAAGACTAAGACAGTACTAAAAGTTAAATTTTAGCAAGAAAATTCTGATAATGAGGCTACTTGGTTGTGCTTGGAGTTGGTTTGGATGGGAGGCTTGCTTCTTAGGAGGATCTGACAGGTTATGGCTGAAAAGAAGACAGCTGTGGACTGTCAGAAAGTAGCAGGAATAGAAGAAACTGCTGGATGGGAACAGATCTAAATCTGAGAAGGACTGATGAGATTACAGTTAAAGTTTAGATTCCAGTCTCTGGGGATCAGTGTGTAATAATTATTTTTATGTATGGGAGGGATACAGGGGTTTGCCCCTATCATCCATGTGTAAGGTGGCAGAGATCCCATGTCTAGGTTTAGTGTGTTGTACGGATTTAGAGCCAGCCTGGGCAGCTCCCATTTTGGATTTACTATTTAGTGAATCAGAAGTAGGATCTGTTCACCAGCACTAGTTTCTCAGTGGTATTAGTTCATCTGGCAAAGAGTTGATGGTTTAGGAGTGGTTGGATTGGATTTTGAGGAACCTGGTCTACTGGAAGGTATCCCTGCCCATGACAGGGGGAGAGAAATTGAGAGAAATCAAACCATTTTACTATTCCATTGTTCTGTGAAATAGAAAACAACCGAGCTTATGGACCAGTTTAAGAATCAGATCGCTGATTTCTCCACATTAACGGTGGCTTTCACACTCTTTTGCATCTCTTCCTCTCCCGGCTGCCTTCCTGTGTGGTTTAGATCTGAAGCATCCATGGTCTGAAAGGGTTGGAATGAGGGATGTGATCAGATTTTGGAAAGAGTTATATTTACTGCAGCTTTATCAGGTGTCATTTGTTTAAGTTTTGGACTGGCAGGGCTCATATGGGTTATGCATAGGTTTGGGTTGGGATCCATGTAAGCACGACTTCTAACCAATACCTCACATCAGCAAAGGTTCTGTATGCTATTCAGAGTCTTCAAGTCAGTTTTTCTTCCTATCCTATTTGCCTGCACACAGCCCCACACAATTTTATATTGTGAAGGAACCAGCCCTTTCTCTTATCTTTCTGTGTAACATCAAAGGGAGTGTAGCTTAAAAGAGGAAAGTAAGATTTAAGGTCGTTTTCTGCTCAACTGTGTGAAGATAGTGTTAAAGAGGGTGTTAGAGAGGGGAATTCCTCTTACTGAGATATCTGCTTTTGAAAAATTTCTGTTGATGAATAGCTCAATGTTTATGGGCAGGAATTCGCATTCTAACAGGAAAATCAGTATTTGGAAAATCAAAAGTCTTTGTATGTGCCAGTAAACTAACAAAAAGAGCTTTAGATGGAAATATATGCATACAATTGAAAAAAAAAATCAATAATGTACAGTAACATAGGAAAGGTGAATGTGCAATCACACATAATATCTGATTGCCACAGATGTATTTCAATAGACAACACCACAGAGTGGCCCAGACAAAGCATTTCCTCATACATTAATATAGCTTTTCTGAACTGATCAATTGATCCTCTGCAAAACAACAGAATTTCTTTTAAAATATACAAACACAACTTTAATTTTATGACTTAACGAGTCATTTTAGGAAATAAAGCCATACTCCTTTTCCTGTATTTTTCCTGTTTCAAAAACAGTTGTAAAGGAGGACAGTACCATTTTTCCATGTAATTGAATACTTACTGTTGATAGTGGAAAGAGGACAATATTACACATAAATTAATACAGACATACAGTCTTTAAGACTTCTCATCAAGTTCGCTAACACAGATTTTTTTTCTGGTTGCTTATAGAGGAACTTTCTTCTTGCATCTTCTTTGTCAGTGTTGTAACTCAGTTCTTCCTACTGCTCCATGTTAATATTTTGGGTTGTTTGGGGTTTTTACTTTGTTTGGTTTGGTTTGGTTTTGGTTTTGGGGATTTTTTTCTGATCTTTCTAGTCCATTTGGTTTTTATTAGAACTTTGAATATTCCAGAATCATAGAGACTGTTTTCAGTTCTGGGTCAATAATGTGTTTAAAAACTATAAAAATCAGATCAAGTGTACATGCTTATTCAGTTCAAAGCAGCTGTATATAAATACTAGTAACACTTATAGTTCCTAAAAATTTAGTAGTTATCTGAAGCTAACAAGATGCCCTCTGAAATAGATAGCGATACTGTCAAAAGGTGATTCATCCAAATAGCCTTAGACAAGTAACTTAGGGTAGAATGAATTGCCTGCTGGAGGTGTCTGTCTCTGTCCATTTACTTCAGAGAAAGCATAGATGACTAATTTAATCTCCCAAAGTCACTTCTCCACAAGCTTGACTGAAGTTCAATAAAATCAACCTTTCCCTCAGTTCTACTACAAGAACTGCACAGCAAACTAATTAAATATGTAACAGCTTTGCAATATACACTTTTAGCTACGGATTAGGGCTAAACAAACTCCTACACCTAAATAGCCTAGGTGTTTGAAAAACTTCAGGGAAGATTTAAAGCTTTGTGCTACAGTCTGGTGTCTTTAAGCAGAGAGTAAAAACTCTTATTTCTCTAGTGGAGGTTCTCTCTCATGATTCTCATATTTCTTTACTTTCACTGTGCAGTCATCTTAGCTTCTACCAGCAAAACTAATTCAGAAGCCAGGTCTTTATGTGACCAATCTTTTTTGTGACATTCAAATCATTTCCTTTGATTAGACGTTTTTATACTGGATCTCAGCAGGATACTTGTTCAGAAATCCAGCGATTTTTTTCTGAAAATTAATGTGCTTTTTTCAAACATCTACCTTTGTCAAGATAAAAATATTCCAGTTTCAGTCCTGAATGTCACATCTCCTTATGAGGCTTTTAAGTAGAGGCTGTCTTCCAATGCTACTGCTTTCAGAAATTTAACGAAACTCTCTTGCAGTAGTAGTAACAGAAGCCCTTAAAAGTAAGCTTCCTTCACACATGTGCTCCCTGCTTTGCGGAACATTCTGAAAATATGAATGCCTACCTCTTGTTCTAAGTTGTTAACTGACACCTGATTTCCCTGTGTGCTTTTATCTAGGGAGTGCCTACGTACATGTGGCACAGAATATCCTGTCCCGGCAGTCTTTGTAGCAGGCAGATGTTAAAATTGACAGATTAAAGCCAGTGCTCAAAACCCCTTCCTTTTTTTTATTTTGCCCCCACCTCTTCCAGCAAGCTGAATAGTCACATGCATATATTCAATCATGTACTCAACAGGACTACTTTTTTAGTGTTGTTACTGCAGAGAGATCCCCTAGAGGACAAAAAATCTGCTATACAGTATGATTTTGCTTGATTAGAAAAGCTTTACCCTTGAGCACTAGAAGGACCATGGGCGTATGGTGAAGACTTGAACTACATGCAGTCCTTTGGATGGGGAGGACTCAAATATCAATAACAAGAATAAGTGGTAAGAAAATCATTTGCTCAGCATGCAGTGTTTTCAAAACTATATTCCATGCTCACATTCAAGCACTTTCATTGTAGGAAAACTCTGTCTTGCCTTCCTTGAATGTTAAAATTACAGGTTTCCTCCCTCATAAATTTACTTTCTTCCTATTATGCATCGATTACAATGCTGTCAGAAAGCATAAGAGCACATATTGTTCTGTCTCAAGTTAAGCACAGCTCAAAGAACAGCCCTGCCTTAAAGCCCTTACAGCACAAGCTCAAGACATGGGATGAGGTTCACTTAGAGTCTTTGTAGAGATGCTGGTATGTAATAGCAGCTTGAGAATTTAAAGTAATTTTTTTCCTCAACAAAACAGGAATCACTTAAAAACAATTTAAAATAAAATGGATCTTAAGATCCCTTAAATTAAGGGATTTGCACAGCTGAACAGTTCATCACATTTCATTTGTTTAATTTTAGATGTATAAAGCTTTGACATTGACATTTCAGCTGGTCATGCTATAGTCACTGAGCTAAAACTTATGGCATAATTGTCCTGATCTATTTTGATATCTAAATTAAAGTAATATGAAGAACTTTGAATTTCAAGAGCCTCTAGGTGGATTGATTCAGGTATGCACATGGGAAATCAAATTTTCAAATACCTTCATAAGGGGTTACACAGCCTAGTTTACCAGACTTTCCTAAATCTGTTGCTTTTTATTAATTTTTTAGAAGTAAAAAACATTAATAAGTAACTGTTACTTTCCATTTTACATTTTCATTTAACACCTTATTATGACCTCTCTCTTTACTTACATGCTCTTTCTTGTAGCTCAGCAGTTTTAATTCATAGAAAACATAGGGACAGCAGAATTGCTCATGTCTGAGAAACCTGATGTGAAGAATCCTATCAGTAGATAACAGAAGAGATCTTTCTAACAAGAAGTTATTAACATTGGTTGTATGATATCTGCTAAGGCGCAGTGACTATGTGGAGACTTCACTGTGTGAAGTAAAACAAGAAGCATTGAGGTAGCTGGATCAAGCATCTTTCATTCGTTCATGCCATTTCGTGGTTTGCTTTGGGGCCCATTATTCTGGGAATCCACAGTAACTCTGCTGGTCCTTTCCCTTTTGTTTTTAGTGCATCGTGTTCAGAAATCTGACTTAGTTAACATTTTTTTCAATAATGTATAGCCACAGTGTAACATTAAAATGGATATGAAATGCAAATATCTGAAAAGTCAGAAACTGATGAGATATAAAAATTTAATTTCATTAGAAAATACAGAATTCATGTGATGTAATCTAGTTTTCTATTATTTTCTAATATTCGGCCAATTACTTTAGTAGGGTTCTACTTTAGAAGTGGTTCCAAATTCTAATATTAAACATGCAGTTTTCTGTCTTCATAGAGTCATAGATTCATCATTAAGGTTGGAAATGATAGAGATCCAAGATCATCGAATCTGAACTTTGAACACTACCATGTCAGCTAAATTATAGCAAAAACTGTCACATCCAGTCATTTCTTTAACGCTTCCAGGGACTGTGAATCCACCACTTCCCTGTGCAGCCCGTTCTAATACTTAAACACTCTTTCAGTGAAGAAATTCTTCCTGAAGTCCAGCCTGAACCTCCCCTGGCAGTGTGAGACCATTTCATCCAGTTACTCGTTGCCTGAGAGAAGAGGCTGACACCCACCTGGCTACAACCTCCATTCAGGCAGCTGTAGAGAGTGAAAAGTCTCCCCTGAGCCTTCTTTTCTCCAGGCTAAACAGCCCCAGGTCCTTTAGCCCCTTCTCATACAACTTATGGTGGTGGTTTGACCTAGACTGGATGTTAGATGCTCACCAAAGCCAGTTACTTTCCTCTTCAACTGTACAGGAAAGAAATTATAACAAAAGGATCACAGGTTGAGATAAGGGCACAGAGAGATCACTCACCAATTGCTGTCAAGGACAAAACAGACTTGACTTAGGGAAATCAGTTGAATCTATTACTAATCAAAATCAGAGTAGGTTAATGAGAAGTAAACACCTTCTCCCTACCCTTCCCTCATTCCCAGTCTTTATTCTCAATTCTTTACCTCCTCTCCTAAATCACTGAAGGGAGAAAGGGAGTAGGGGTTACCATCAGATCATTGCATGTTTTTTCTGCACTGCTTCTTCCTCGGGGAAAGGAGTCCTTCCTCTGCTCCAGCATGAGGTCCCTTCCACAGGAGACAGTCCTCAATGAACTTCTCCAACATGAGTCCATCCCACAACCTACTGTTCTCCATTAACTGCTCCAGCCTGGGTCCCTCCCAGGAGGCTGCAATCCTACCAGGCAACCTCACTACGGTCTGCAGCATGGGCTTTAGGGGAATCTCTGCTCTGGCATCTGGAACATCTCTTGTTCCTCCTTCTCCTTTGGTGAGAACTGAGCTGGGTGTCTGTTGGGCTGTTTCTTTCACATATTATCAGTCCTCTATTGCAATTCCTTCTGGGCAATAACTGTTTTTCCTTCTCAAATATGGTTGGTATCACAGAGGCATCACTACCATCTCTGATTGGCTCGGCCTTGGCCATTTGTGGGTCCATCTTGGAGTCAGCTGGCATTAGCTCTGCCAGACGTGGGAGAGGCTTCTGGCAGCTTTTGCCGGAAGCCACCTCTGTAGACCCCCTGGTAACAAAACCTTGCCTCATAAACCAATGCTCTCACTTTCTAGACCCTTCCCCAGGGTTCATTCATTGTCCTGCTCTGGATACATTCCAGCACCTCAATGTCTTTCTTGAAGTGAGGGGTTCAGAACTAGACACAGAACTCAAGGTGTGGCTTCCCAGTGCATTTTTACATTTACACAAGTTTTCTAATGTGATACTTCTTTTAACTATGGAAATCTAAAAAAAAGACAGCTATGATCCAAGTATCACTCATAAAGCTAATATACAAGTTTTAGATGTTACATCTTGCTCAAACATTTACGTTTATGAGTTGCGCACCAAGGGTCATTTCTCTCAAAGTAAATGTACTATAATGCTATATTGCAAGAGGTTTTATTATACATCTGAATGAGTGCTGAAGTTACAAACACTTGGTTGTATATGAAGCAGATTATATGTTTGTTTTGCCTGATATGGTGTGGGCCAGAACCAAATGACTCTAGCAGTCATATATTTCTAGGAAAAGATTTCATTTCTTCAGGTGAAAAATAGGATTATTTTGTTAATTTGATGCAACATGAATAGTCCACTAAACTTGAATAAGATTTGTTTTGCTTTACCTAGCAAATTTGAAACCATTCTGAAGCCCTTTTATCCAATTTCAGTTAAATGTCAATATGCAAATGCTCCTGAGAACAGGAATCAGATTGCAAGTTTTGCATCACCCAGCTGAGTGACTGAGCTATTGGTCTAGAAAGCCTCTTGTTTGGTTGTGAAAGTAGGAGATGATAAACTGCTTGGTTGAGTTTGAAACTACACATGTATGCCATTTGAACACTGTCTCCAATTAACATCCTCATAGAAAAGCCACTGGAGTATGGGCTGGATGAGTGATGATTGGTGGAACAAAGTCTAGTGGAGGCCAATAATTAGCAGTATATCTCAGGGATTAATACTGGTTCCAGTCCTGTTCAAAATCTTCATTAATGGGCTGGATGATGGTGCAGGGTGCAGGTCTCCAGCAAGTTTGCTGATGATCCAAATCTGGGAGCAGTGGCTGATTCACAAGAGGGTTGTGCTGCCATGCAGAGGGACTTCAACAGACTGAAGACGTGGACTGACAGGAATCTCACAGAGTTCAACAAGGAGAAGTATAAAGTTCTACACCTTAGTAGGAACAATCCCATTCTTGTATATATGCTGGGGTCTCTGTCTTATAGGGGTAATACTACGCAAGAGATTTGATAACGCTTTCATGTCCTTAAAAATCAGAGCTGAAACATCATTGTATTTTTTTTATGATAAGTGCCTTAAAAAACAGAGCTGAAACATCATTGTATTTTTTTTATGATAAGTGTTTTTAAAATAAGAAAACTCCAATAATTTTCTAGATCATGAGCACAGGAATTTTTAATCTTCTCTTGTTGAAAGCTTGGATGGATTCTGAAGCATTTGGGCAAATTTTATAGGAGGGCAGAAGGGGACTGAAATCACAGACTATAGGACTGATATAAGGAAAGGAGCTAATTTTAGCATCCTAGGGAAAGAAATTCTCCAACAAAACCTTTCATAAAGCTGGCTACAGAATGGGATTATGTGCAAGAGTAATGGAAACTGAGTTACTAAATATCAGTGCTCATCACTGCACACTTAAAACTTAAAATCTAAACTTAAAACTTAAGGTCATTGTTCTGACTTTAGTAACTGATGTTTAAAAGACAATGAAGAAGTGAAGAACCTTTTGAAAAAATATTTAGACTATCATACTAATGGAAAATAGCAGACAAATGAGGAATGTGGATTTTCCGATTGAAGAAACTGTCTAGTGCCTAATAATGTATTAAGAAGTCAATGTTTCTTTTCACACGCAACCAAGAATCTAGGCTTTTAAAACATCATATCGAAACAAAAAAAAAAAGTGGATTTGTAAAGGAATTATGTGTTTTCATACCCAATCTTTTTTTTTTTTTTTTGAACAGCAAAAATATAATCATATCATCATCATCATCATCATCTTTAAATTATTCAAAGTGATTTAATAAAATGTTTCAATTCAATTAGTTTGCTGCATTGCTCTGGATAAGAGTAGATTTGCTCATTCAAATATTATGTTTCTATAAATCACATCAGAGAACATGGATTAAATGCAAACAAAAACTGGAATAAAGTCCTGAGTCAGGATACCTTCCTTCAGTCTTTGCAATGTCCTGTCTGGAGTTTTTTCATCTTCACATTCCATTAAAATACAAATAGGATTAAAATTTTCTCCAGAACTAATTGTAAAGTAGGGATATTTTCAGAAAACACTGAGTCCAAACAGATTATGCATTGTATTTGCCGAAGAACAGCAGCCTGCCAATAACAAACTATTTATTTAAGAAAACTCAGAACAATCAATAATATATCTTTCTTTCTAAAGTTAGTGATTCTCTTTAAAAGAACAAATTATAATTCCTTTTGCTTGAACTGTTGTGCTTGACCCTGGTGTTAATTGAGAAGGGGAGAGAGAAGAAAGAGTAAGGCTCGGTTGTTGATAATTCTGCTTTTCTGCTTTATATGTGCTCCATATTGACAGACAATCCACTGTCTACTGCTTGTAAGCAAGAGATAGAGCAGTTTTATGTTATCCATGAAAACTATAAGCCTGTGTGACACTGCCAATTGATCTGCAGAAAGATCACATAATATTTGAAAGATATCAACAAAAATGTTATAAATTCTCAGAACCAAAAGTATCTTAGAAGCCTTAGATAAGGATGCTTCTCAAGCACACCCCAGATATCTAGAAGTCAGATGCTCCACCCTAAATGGTTGGTTAGGCTCTCTCAGGTGTGTGCAGCTGGCAAAGTACAGAGAAAGAAATGTACTTTGGAAATTCAATCTCTTTCCATTGGCTATAGACGAAACCTAAGTATTTGTCTTACACTAGGAATCTGACTTTCCAATAAGTAAAGCTGGGTAGGATGCATCTTCCTCTTTGGATCCAGAATATTAGAACACTGTCTTTTGGGAATGAAGTATTTTTAAAACATATAAAAATCAAGAGACATTATTTTTATATGAAATAGAGACTTTCATAGAAACTTACATTGGATTTAGAACTATTCTATAGACTTGCCATTCTCAGATACTGTTTCCTAATTAGTTTCCTCTGGGATAGGTATGAACTCTAAAGAGAAAAAATTACAGCTTACTGTCTTTTCTTAAAATAAGCAGATCTATTGCACAGCTTGGTAATTTCCTACATATATTATTATATTTTGTTATTTTTCAATGTTTTATTCCTTCTTATGTTTTTTATATGAATCCAAAGAGATTTTAAGATTACATGTACAATTGACTGCATTTTTAAAGATATTATATATCTCCTGGTTACTTGATTTTTGCTCCATGAGTTTATCAGACAAATCAGACATTTTTCTTCTTTTGTCACTCAATCAGACATTTTAGTGGGATCTATCAGTCTCTCTTTTTCCTGGGATGTCTGTTATAGTACATAAATGCTCCACTCCATCAATATTAGGAAGCTCAAAATGTTCTCTATGAAACTCAAGGAAGTCATTCTGCCACTTGGCTCCTCAGACGGCTTTTTTCAGTGTGCTAATTTGCAGAACTGGGTTACTGGTTTCATTGCTAATGATGAGATCAGAATAAGCTGTTGCTGCTCTCGCTGCATTGAGTGACAGATACCCCCCTGCAAAGAGCAAGTTTGCGTGAATTTTTTTCTGAAGAATCAAGCTGTTAGCTCTGCTACTAAAAGCCTATATCAGCAAAGAACTTTTAAAAACCAGAGAGTTTTTTCTGTCTTTAATCCCCAGAATAGAGTACTTCCATCTATCAACAAGAAAAATACACGGTGTAAAACCTAGAGGTATACTTGAAAGAACAAAAGAGGTGGCTGTGCTTATTACCCTTGAACAAGTTTCAAATGTGTCTGTAGCAAGAAAAGTTAAAGGTATCAAAGAACTCTAGAATATTTAAAAGGTTGCCTTCATAAGGTATTTGTGGGAGACAATGCCCTCTCTCAGGTTAGCTGAAATGACAAGAAAAAGTCAAGCACATTTTATTGACATATATCTTACACGTACTAAAAGCATTGGTGTGTTATCAACTGAAGTATCAAATAACATTAGTAAAATGCTTTTCTGAGGATCTCAGGTTCTTAAAACATTGTTTACTTTATTTCAGAACAAAAGAAATATCTACAATCATAGTGTGGGGTTGTTATCCTTCCCTCTTAGGCCACTTCTTTCAAGAAGCCTAGAACTTTAAAGTGGCTGTTTATGTTTAGGGCACCACATAAGGAAAATGATTCACCAGCCACACTGAAATTGGCTGAAAGAGGAAACCATAGGAGGACATAGGAGGACAATAGAAGAAGGAGACAATAGAGGCAGGGCAATAGACAAAGAAATAAGGGCATGTAATGTGGAGGAAAACACTTTCAGAGCAATAGCCATGACATCTCTCATGGGCCATGATCCCAAAAGCTGTCACAGAATAAGTTGCATCAATCATGGTCATTTATTGTTTGTTGAAGTCTGAAATTTTGCATGATTCTGCAGATAATGCAATTCATAACCACTCCAAAGAACATACGGAATTATCTGTAAAACCACCTATTCCAAATGAACAGAGTTTCAGGACACAGACAATCATAGAAAATGATCCCAGTGACACTACAGTGTCATTCTCATGAGCTATAGAATTAGCTTATTATTAAATAAAACAACCCAGAAACAATCAAAAATCTCAGCAAACAACAACTAAAAAAACAACAGAACCAACAAATTAACCAAGAAAAAAAAAATACAAACCCAAAACCTAATAAAAACCCAAACAAAACAGAACAGAACAGAAACAAAAAACCAAAACATGAAACAGAACAAAAACAAAACCCTCCAAAAACAGAAAGGAAAGAAAAGAAAACCTTAAATTGTTGCAACTCATAGCAATTCTGCTACCACTGGAGGGCATGTCCTCAAACAGATATTTCCTGGCATATCTATAATCTATGCTGCCATAACTATATTGTTTTAAGATCAATATGGACATTCTATTTCAAAATAATAGTAATTTTATTTGGAATAATTACTCTAGTGTAATTATTCTGGGACAAAATAACAGTTTTGGCATACAGAATGTCCACATGGGAGCTAAGACTGATAGAACTATGGCAGAATAATTAGTACAGTGTATCTATGCCAGGAAATGTCCATGTGTATGCAAGACAGCACATCAACATTATATTCTTTTTACTTACATTCCCTTGGTTAGGGTTTTTTTGACTGGATTTTATGTTGCACATAGTCTATCTCATTCTTCTTGTTTAGAGGACCATTATAAAATGCTGGGCTTGAAGACAAGCAGCTATGGAGCATAGTCTGCACCTTGGTAGCAGGTGAGGGCTTGGGAGCCACGCCAGTGCAGCCCTGGAGCAGGCTGAGCCTGAGCCCTGCCTCAGCAGCAGGAGGAAGGGGTGAGGGACAGCACTGGGGGACTGTTGTTGCAGGAGGACAGAGGACACTGCCTGCCCACCTGGCTTGTTGCCCAGAAGACTTCCTCCTTTCCAGCTGCTTGGATGTGGAATGTTACAGAGCCACTGCCAAAGCTTGTCCAGTCCCTGGGCTGTCACCCCTTGCTGTCTTTCCTGATGGGCACCAATCATACCATCAGCGAGATGTGGAGCCCATCTCAAGGGTGAAGGTGTGACTGTTGGGGTGAGGGTGAAAGGCATGGCGTGTTGTGTCCTGGGCAGTCTTCCTCTCAATACTGAGATGGGGATAGAGGGTCGATTTAGGATTAGCTTGATGAAGAAATTCTTCCTATGTGGGTGGTGAGCCTCTGGAACAGGATGCCCAGAGAAGACAGCCCACCCCTGGGGGTCTTCAAGGCCAGGTTTGATGGGGCTTTAGCAATGTGATCTGATGGAACATGCATGTCCATGGCAGGAGGATTGGAACAAATGATAGGGTCCTTTCCAACTCTAACCATTCTGTGATTCTATGTTTTACTGTAAAGACAATTGAAAATTTGAACCTGGTTGTTCAATGACATTAGGAAGTCTCCAGCCCTGCAGATATTCAAAACCTGACCAGGAGTGACCCTGAGCAATACACTCTAGCTCTACCTGCCTTGAGGAGAGAACTAGATTACCTCCAAAAGTGCCTTCCAGTATCAAATGTTCTGTATCCTTTGATTCTGTAAAATTCAAGTGCTAAAGAACTGTTCTTATTGTGATTATCAGAATTAACATTTGTGCACTATTACTCAGCCTTCATGAACTCCAGTAACCAAAAGCCTTTTTCAGTATTTTTCCTTATAGTGGTAAAATTGTTCTAGGAACAAAAGAAATAACAGAATTAAATATTCAGCATCACTCAATGATTTTAATTTAGTATCATAGTTGTTATAAAAATTTTTCATATTTAAAGATTATAGAAATGCCACCTGCAGTATAAGATCACACATTAGATATTCTAATACCCAATCATGCAGAAAAGAATCCCTGCATCATCTGGGTGGGATGGATAATTTTTATTTTAATTTGACTATTTGAAAGGATTAGTAAAACATACATTTTTAAGGCCTAAGATTTGATACTTGTAGCTCCAAATTACTTTCATTTTTATAAATGAGAAATGTAGAAAAATCTAGTGCCAAAGAAATGTATATAATTTTGAAATTTTGTGATGGTGTGTCCTTATTGGACACAAGTCTCTGAAAACGTCCCTCTGTTAACTGTTACCCCATAATACAAAGATTTAACAATGATTGCAGCTAATAAAATGGGCCAGTGACTTTTTAGGAACCTGTAAGGGAAAATTCAAAATTAAATTCTGAGATTTTTCATCAGCACCTCATAAAGAATGAATATACGAAATGTCAAGATTTTAGCTCAACAGGAATTTTAAATTCATTGTCAATCATTCAAAGGATGACTTGTGAATAACATCAGACTAGACTGGGCTATATGAAAGGAAACCACAAGTGCCCCTTGTCCCCATCTTACCTCTGACAAATACTATTGAAAAATGTAGTGAAATATTTTAGAGTAACATTTTTCAGACTGCAGTGGGTGATCTTCCCCCCTCTTCTATTATCATAAAAGATATTTTTGGTGGAAAATGAAGCAAAGTGGTCATCTGTCTCAAAGATTTGTTCCTAGAGCTTGCTGAAAGACAAAACTTGTGTTCTTCTAATATGAGTCCCAGTGACTCTATCACTCTGGAAAGGAAGAAGCTCAATAATGTTGCCAAGAAACTCTTTATCACACATGCTGATCACGTTAGTTTTGGTGGAGGACAGCTTGATGTTGGCTGGAAGCACTTCATCTTGGAGCTCCAGAAATTTTCTGTGCTTTTATAATTTCCCCTCCTGACATTCATTTTTCCAAATATCACGAGGAAATGTTATTATGTTAATTAATATAGCATTAGTTATTATTAATATAGCACTAATACCTACCTGGCTTTTTTGCTTGTTGCAGACATTCATTCCTAATAAAAGAGGAATTCTAACACATAGGAGAATCATTTGCAGCTGAGATAGACTTTAAACTCCAGTTCCTGCTAGCAAAACATGAATCCATGAGAGCCTTAGAGTATTTAATATTGTGATTTTTAGTTAGTATTTATTGCTATTCAGAAATAAATATCTTTTTGAATTTAGTTTTTGGGTCCACATCCAGGAACTACTGTCATTTTTTTTTTCTTCTAGTTATGCTACTGATCCACGGCTTTGTACCTTAGGCAAGTTGCCTTAACTTTTAGTACTTACTTATAACATCAAGTGACCAGGATGATTAATTAATGAATGGGCCATACTCTAAAGAATTATATAATTGATTTATTTGGTGCAGTGTTTCTGTAAGGATCTGAAAATATTCTAAGTGGTGGGTATTAAACGTGAAGAGAATACCTCTTATTTGATATTTAGTCAAATAAGAAACCAGTCACCCTCTCTATATATTTCCGCTTGTAAATTCTTTCTTTTACTATGAAAAAGTAGGTTAAGGTTAGGAGAGAGGCTGAATTTTTAAAAGAGGATGGCAACTACAAAGGAAAAATGTCAATTGATAGAAAACAGGAGATGTATGTTAGAATAGTAAATTACAGGAAGAATGGTGTTCTGAAGGGGTTATGTTTCATGCAGAAGAGAGAAAAAACATCAGATAAAGCAGACTCATAAAATATACTAAGGGATCAAAACGTAACTAGCCAAGTACAGAAATGAAAGGTTGATGATGATGTAGGGAACACTGATGAAAACAAGGAGCTAGAAAAAGTCATATGAGAATTAAGACAGTTTATGTGATTGCTAACAAGATCCTGTGAGGAAGGAAGTTGTAAAGTATACTTAATTAGAAAGAAAGGAGGTGTATGTGTGTGTATGCGTGTAAGTGTATGCCAGCAAGAGAAATTTAATAGCGCCAAAAGAATAAATGTTAGATGATGCTCTACCTCAGCAAGGATTCAGAGAAGTTTTTCTCCCTTCTCTCAAAATTTTTGAAGTTTCCAAAGCAAGAGAGTTTCTGAAGAAACATAGACAATATAGGCCACTTACTCTTAAAAATCAATTTACTAAAGGGGATGCTGGAACAAATCCAAAGCTGATTTGAAAATTAAAGAGGATATGATTGTGGTGACAGTGGTGCCCTACAGAACTGAAGTGCTTGAGGAGGAACAGTATTTCTGCGTTGTTTGTTTGACCTGTATTGAAAAAGAAACATAAAAGTCAAAGCTCTGCTAGGGTAGAAACACTGATACTGGAGAGGTGTCTTTGTAACTGGAGTAAAAGCATACCAGGGAACACTGTGCAACTCCACCTCCAGCTGCTACTTCTAGCACAGGTCAATAATGATAATAAATATCCCTTAGGAAACAGGGCCCAAGATTTTCTATTTATTCCCCCACTGCTTGACCTTTTCAAAGTCAGAGTTTAAATCAGTGAAACAAGTGACTTAAAGAAACCTCCAGGACTAAAGAGAGACCACAACTGCTGTCATTAAAATCTTTCCTTTTCTGAGGTAATAATTTAAGAACAAATTCTCTAATCTTTCATCAGTCCAGGAAAGATTACGACCAGAGACAGCACTGAATCATTCTATCAATAGAAATCATGGCTGTCAATTTTCTGAACCTAAATCTAATACATATATGCAGGTTACAAAAATATTTAGATAATACAGATGGACAGATAGATACATGCACAGGATTGAGCTAAT
This sequence comes from Dasyornis broadbenti, assembly GCA_013397935.1. NCBI lineage: Eukaryota > Metazoa > Chordata > Aves > Passeriformes > Dasyornithidae > Dasyornis > Dasyornis broadbenti. The sequence goes on along the minus strand of VZRN01004924.1, from coordinate 235,034 downwards.
CATGTCTCTAGTGTTGCATTCAATTTCAAGCAGAGTTTGACACAATAAACACTTTTGGACACTTAGCATCACATTCTTTAACTAGTAAGTGATAATCGTTATTATAGATATGGTGTCGTGCATCTTTCAACTGCCAGGACAAAAAAAAAAACCCGAACAAACAACAGAAAAAAAAAAAAAAAAACAAAAAAAAAAAAAAAACCAAACCCCTCCCCCCCCCCCATAAAAAAAACCCAATAAAAAACCCACATCCCTTTTTTTACAGTTCACTGAAAATTTCATTCTTGAGGGTAAATTTCTGGTGGTAGTATTAATGAGTAATTCCTTACATAATATCTATCTGCATAATCACAATTTATATTTGTTTCCCAAATTGTATAAGAAAAGGTGCATGCACTGTAGATCTGTTATGTTGCTAGGCCATACATGGAACCTTACATGGAATTCTTTGGTCATATAAAAGTCTTTTAGCATATTTCCTAATCAGGATGCTCTAAGGATGCAATGCCAGCATCCACTTGGGTAATTATTACAGGATTTCTGCAAAACCTTCTTTCAGCACCATGCTTCTTACTCTGTTGACTTTAGAAAATAATTTCAAGCAAGCAAAGGCTTGAGACCAGCAAGACAGCCCTTCCTGAGGATCTGAATAATAATAATACAGTTCAGGGAGCTCGTCTCCATGATGAAAAACACCAAAATCTATCCTCAGGTATTGCAGAGGCTCACTGAGCTGGGAATCGAATTCATTGCAAAGCAGATAAAACAGTGGTGCTTGAGGCAGGATGAAACAAGATCTAAGAAAATAATCAGACCCCTAGAGCAAACAGACTTAGATGACATTTTTTGAACTGAACAAGGATCTCCATTAAGTGATCATTCACAGTCATATTTATTGACAGGATCAAAGTAGGAGGAAGCAGTTTGAGGACACAGATTGTTCTGGACCATGGAGTCCTGCTAACAGAGTCATAATGAATGGAGACAGAACTGAGATGGTATAGAGAACAGCAAACAGAAATACATTCCTTTGTGTTGTGACTGTGCCTTATCCCTCCACGTGACTAAAAGTTATGGTTGATAACATTGGATCCCTGCTTCTGGCATTAAAAGTCATTTCTACATTTAATTCTTTTAAGACAAAGCTACCACAGGGGCTGCTCTGCCAATCTCCCCCCGAGTATATATGCTGAGCAAGACACCATATAGTATGAAATATCACTTTGGTCTGCTGGGATCAGCTGTTGCTCCTGTTTTCCCTCACAACTTCTTGTGCACTCCCAGCTTCCTCACTGGTGGGGTAGGGTGAGAGGTAGAAAAGGCCTTGGTACTGTGTAAACCCCGCTCAGAGGTAATGAAAACATCCCTGTGTTATTAACACTTTTTTCCGCACAAATTCAAAATCTAGCATTATGAAGAAAAGTCACTCTATCCTGGCTAAAACTAATGCAAATCTGATGTTGCATTAACATGGCATCAAGCCTGCAAATATCTTCCTGCTGCATAGGTTAGGACACACCACTGTTCTTTTTGTACCTATGCAGTTCCAGAGTTAACTCATCTTTTTTCTAGACCCCTAGAAATACGTGCACAAAGATGATGTATTTGTCTATTTTCCTCTTCAGTAACATTTTCTGGACTGTGAAAAAAACAGTCAATCCAAAGAATTGCTATTTAATTGGAGATCCAGGAAAGAATGAAAAAATATGTTTTTCTGGCTCATCATGTTAAATACAGATTACTTAGTATGAGCATTTCCTTAGTATTACAGTCTTAGTTTATTCAAGAAAAAAGTCCATAAATAGGCCAATGGTTTTTCCTTTCTTTTTTTCTTTGGGGAATTAAAAAAATGCCAATATCTGTGATATAGTCACAGGTATGCAACAAAATAATTCAAAGTCTTTTGATACCTTGATGTTATGCCTATCTGTCTCTAATGAACTTCAGTTATGCACTGCCAAAGTTGAGCAATACAATTGTAAAACAAGTGCAATACGTTTATACGACACATGTTGAAAAGGCAAGTTCATCCTAGGCATTTTCAGCCATGAAAAACAGTCTCTGTGGTTAGGGCAGCAAAAATCATGAGTACAGTTAGTCTTTTATCTTTCATTACTCTCCTTTTTGAGGGGACTTAGTTCTTAATATTAGAAGAAGCTTCCTAAACAAAATTGCAAAAAATATCTTGTCTTAAAACCCAAGGTCCCCTGACACTACCAGCACAGTCTCCCTTTATCTTCAATGAGCTGAGTGGAAGAAAGGAAAAAGTCAAGAATAAACACACTGTCTTGGACAACTAATATCAGGCATTGGAACAGGGCTTGTGCCTTACCCTTGGATGGCCTTAGGGGAGGGCATTGCAAAATTATAAAGTATTAAAACAGTCAGCAAACTGACTAGCAGAGATGTGGTCTCCCCCTGCTACTGCGGAAAATACTACTTAAAACTGCAGAGATGAAAGGCCTTTTAATCTATTGAGGGAAGAATAAGATTCAACTGAAATGTTATAGAGAAACTTTCTATAATTCTGCAGATATTTAGTTCTGCTTATGGCTTTAATACCATCAAAAGAACCCTTGGAAACTGAAGTGGAAATGGTAAGAAACTGACTTTTACAAAATAAATATTTAACTTGTAGGGTGGCCAAATTATTACTTGTAGGTAGAATGTGACCCACATTCAGCAGCTCTGCAACGCAGCCCGAAGCAGTTTCATTACTTATTGGAAACACACAGCTTATAGACAACCACAAATCCCAGGACATGCCACTCCTGAGAAAACAGAAACTCTTCTTATCCCTCCTCTGGCTCAGAACCAGATTGATCAAGCTCCAGGCACTGTGTGCCGAGAGCCACTGGCCCTCCAGATTATCACGGTTCCCCTCTTTTTAATTTAGCTATTAGCTACTCTTAATAAGTTGTAGATTTGCAGTGCAAGCAAGGCCTTACTGGGATGATGCTTCATTCTCAACAAAGCAGGATGTTTCCTTGAAGTGCCTAAGTGAACTTGTGGTTACACTTTAGCAGGGAAAAAATTATTCCACCAGGAAGCCAATTTCAACTTGCATAGCAATATTACTCTCCAAGACCAGGAAACAGCTGTTAGGGATTAGGAATCATCTTTATGGTAAAAGTGATCCATGACTAAGATGCAGGTAGTGGAACAAGAGTGGAATTTTGACCAATGACAGTAGGCATTAGATTAGTTTTGACCAATTCCTTTCTCTTAGGAAAATCACAAAAAAACCTAAGAAACTCCCTTCTTAGCTGTAGCCTTGGTTAACCGAGGTTTCATTTCACCTGAACAAATTTAAATCTAGACACATAAGCAACAAGATGATACCTAATTCAACCTCCCAACCTTTTTTAAATTCCCAAGATATAATTCTGGGATTTTCTAAACTGAAAATGACGTGCCATGACAGAAAAAATTCTTTGACATAAAAAAGCCATCAAGTTACATTTTAAGATATAAGACCGTCATTCATTGTTGAGGGGTGGTATAAAGTTGTACTCAGAGACAAGCTACCCCAGAAGTTTTTGGTGCACCTGGCACCAAGATCTATCAGAAAAGGGACCCTAGGACAAGTTGTCCAAGCAGCACTGTGAGATTGTGATGACTGAACCAGTCATGTGGGTACACCCTACTCAGCATAAGTAGCTGTAAAATTTATAGGTATTTCTATTCAGTTACTTGAACCCCCAAAGATAAGTCCTTTGCTAAATCTCTTTTTAAGGAAACTTTATGTACTGAAATGGGCTGGGGTAGAGAGTGGTCAGCAGAGGAATTCATAGTTGTGGGCTGCTGAGATATTTTAATACTATATAGTCTCTTATACAGTTGCTTATGTAGTCTTTCTCTGGTAAAAATAATTCTGCTTCTAAATTCCACCAAAATAATGAAAGAGCATGCAAAAAAGATGTAAAGAAACCCCCAAAATCTCCTGTTATTTTACCAGTTTTATCTTCTGTCTTGCGCTCTTCTGTTTTCTGGTAGTTACTTCTATTTGCTACATTTTGTTTATCCTTATATTCCTTCTCTACTGTTTCTCCGTGTGTGAATATTTGAAATACCCTCAAGGTACATATCCAGCATTGTATATTCAATTCAATTTCATTATGTTTGTAGATTTCACTCCTGAAATAATAAACTCTGCAGCATGTGGTGAAATTGTAGGCTTTGTAGGCTTGTGGTGCATTCTGAAAACTCTAATGACATTGTTACTGATGTATCTGTCTCAAATCGTGCAGGATTTTAAAATTGCTCCAGCTTTGTTCTGTCCACTTATTTTTTTCTCATTTTTTGTATGATATATGTTCACATGCTATATAACAAAAGCTCTTGGTTCTGCATTTATACACTAGACCCATGTTTAGCATTTATTTATTGTAATAATAGCACTAAATTGTGATAATATTAGTCATCCCATATTTATACTATGAAAATGACTTTTCAGAAAGGACTAGGAAAGTTATTGTTACTGCTGTTAATTCCAGTTTTCAGAAGATCCCACTGTCTATGATGTAGTTTTCAAGCATAAAATAAAAAGTCTTCATACCTATGTGGTCCCCATTATCATGGAGATTGACCACCTCACAAACAATGCACTTCACAACAGAGATCTCTTTGGGGACGCAAGTGCTACTATTTCCATTCTGCTTTTCAGAAAGATGGTAATGTAAAGGTCATGACAAGACAAATCGATAAGGTACCTAACAATTCAGATGACAGTTTTTAGGGAGCTTAAATGTCTAAACCTCAGAGGCAACTAGAAGTCTCATCTTTGACTACCTAAACATCTTTCTCTGTGGGTGAGGTTTGCCTCACACATGACCTACCTATGTAGATTAAGTTAGTTGTGTAAATACCTTCCATTATGAACTGAGAGAGCCTCCATAAATTTTTTGGGTTAGATATGTCGCTCAATATGAACACCTGTTTTGCAAGAGGATGAACCAGTTCCTCAAGGTTCCTGGTTTTCTCTCTTGCAGAAGGAGACTGGCTGATCATCTTGGAATTATGTGATGGAAGTTGGATGAGATTAATTCAGCTGTAACTGACTTAGCTGCAATTGCATGGTAAGAGTGCAGCAGAAGAGGAGGGCTCAGGAGGATCTTTTCTGTAGTCTCAAAACTTTAATTTGTGTGCTTGTATGATGGCCCACTATCTCCAAAACAGCACTATGCAGATATACAGTCTCTTTAAGCAGAGGATTTGAAAACAGAAATAAAACACAAATGAAAAAGAATTATGACTTTAGGGGGATTTACTTAGTGATTACTTTATATAGCAGGTACAACTTACGTGGCTGACACAGTGCATTCAACTTAAGTGTAACTTCTTGTTCTTCTCTTTCTCCCTGGCATCATTTTATGCACCTAGACTTTTTCTTTTATGAACTCAGTTTATTTTCATCTTTAAAAATCTGTACAGCACATTGCAAGACAGCATGTATAGAAGAATGATGTTTGCATTACTAACACTGAAATACCTAATGATGAATAAAGTAAGTTTGTGACAAACTTTTGCCCTAAAAAAAAAACTGCCAAAGAAGCTAGGCAAAATTTTGTTCACTTTTTAACGCATTTTTAATCTTTGAAGTTCATTAAAAAGTTCAATAAAAGTTCAATAAAAGTTCAATAAAAAATTATTATTATTGATTTTACATGGATAGAAATCAGACACTATGGTGATAGGCAGCATAAACCCACAATAAACAGAAGTTAATTCCACACAGGACTTCTAAGATGCCATTCTCAAAAACTCAGTGGTTTTATTCTTTGATTTCTCTTCTGTTTTTTCTACAAGCTTATTTTTTAACAATTAATGATCTAATGCAGAATCTTCAAAATAAAGGAAAATATTTGTCAGCAATTTTAATATTTTTCTTAGTCTGAAGCACATGATGATGGCTTTTTTTTTAATATTTTCTTTCTAAAACTACTCCTACTTTCAAATTAATACTCTGTACTGCAGTATTATATGTACCCTAGCTGTTTTTTCTCAATACCTACTAATTTTAAGCTCACCATTCTTCATAACTTTTCCTTACTATTACTCCTCTCTGTAGTCAGTCTGTAATACAGGTTGGTATTATAATAAAGCTAGTGGTGTCTAGGTTTCAGTCCAAGATCATTAATCCGATCATACTTAAAAACTTTACTATGCATTGGTGCTTAACTGGCTGAGAGTGTTGGCCAGATTAGTATTTATTCACTGTTAATAGTGTACTGAAGCAGGCTTGGTTTGTGTTACATAAATATTGCTTAAGCATAAGCTCTATCAAAGTGCAGAGTTGGGTATACAGTAATCTGTGTGGCTGTAAGAGACTAAATGAGTGAAACATGACCGAAACTTCAGTTTTCTCCAGGTAAGAAAATAATAATAATTAAAAGAAGTAAACATTAGGGAAATGTTTAAGGAAAAAAATGGAAGCAGGAGTGTGAAGCTCAACCTTCAGTCAATAGGTGTTAATTTAGTCCAAAGACACAATAAAAAAAGGTTAATTTCATTCTCTCTAGAAATTTCCTAATGAAAGCTTATCACCAAAAGCATTTATCCTATGCTGACTACATTGTTTTAGATTCGTGCTGTGGAATTTGGAAAGTGCCTGTATCAGATAAATCTAAAGGTTCTTAGGGAACACTTAGTCCTTCTGAGCTGATCTTGGTTAAATTCCTCTGAGTCAGGGATATTAAAAGGAAAAAGAGTGTAAGAAAGACAGTTATCTTTAAACCTATAAAGTGGCTGTAGCTCATTTTCAGTAATTGCAGATTTGAGATATGTTTTTCTTCTCTCTTGCTGACAGAAGTATTTTTGCACATGGTTTTATTCCTAGAAGTAGCATTTTAGGACAAAAAAAAAGAAAAAACTTAAAAACATTCTTTATTAAATAAAGCCATGATTCTTGTATTGAAATATATTATAGTCACACCACAGATTGATCTGTTCATTTTTAATGGTTGTTTTCATTTCATATCTACTTATCTGTAAAACAGAAGACCGATTGTAAAGTGCTACTGTTGGGCTTTAGGTTAGTTACTATGGTGTAACTGAGACTTCACCATAAAGTTGAGTCTCCCATTCACTCCCATTGAGTTTCCACTGTGTACAATCCGTGTTTTTTTAATGACAAGGTACTCTGCCTTTGCTCAAAGCTTAAAGTATTACCATTTTACTTCTTTGCTCTTGTTATTAAAGTTCAATATTAGGGGTATAATTTCACTGTGGTAAGCATGTTGAAGGTTCTTATATATACATACACATACACCAAAAGTACAGTCCCTTCACAATTTAAATGCAATATAGAATCACTTTCATCTATAATCATTGCTTGTCTTAAAAAAAAAAAAACAAAAAAACCAAAAAAACAAAAAATTTCTCTTCATCAGAATGTTAGAAAAAAATGTAGCCCAGTACTGGTTTCACCAGTACTGATTTCATCAGATGTTACTGTTTCCTACCATTCATATTTTTCTCACTTAGGTGCTGTCAGCTACTTCCTGCATGTTAGCTTATGCGAAGTGACAAATATTTTGATGAATATTTTTAAATTAAGGCCACTGATGTATACTCACATTTTCTTGTTGTCTAAATGATGATTGTTCTATTTTGATCTGTGTGTATACACTATGAAAGTGTATTTTGATTTTTGTTTGTCAGCCAGTTGAACCTATGGAGCTTTTTGTGTTTTGGAGAGTATTTGTCACATGTAAAACACTTTAACATATCTTTTAAGTAATTGCTCCTTTTTTATTTCTCATGTATGGAGTTATGGATATTAATAAAGATATAGAGGCATATAGAGGAATACAATGCACATGCACATATATATAATATTTTTAATACTTTCATAACAAAAATTTGAAAGCCAATGAATCAAATTTACAAAGGTCTTATTATTTTCAGATTGGTGCTCATATTCATCATTGTGTGTAACTTTCAGGAACAGAATCACAGAATGAGAGAATAGTTAGGGTTGAAAGGGATCTCTGGAGGTCATTTGGTCCAACACGTCTGCTCAACCTACCCAGAGTAGGTTGCCTGAGACCAAGCTCAGACAGTTTTTTAATATCTCCAAGAAAGGGGAAAGGAGAAAGTTTCCTGATGTTCAGATGGCTTCTCCAATGTTTCAGTCTGTACCCATTGCTGCTGATCCTGTTACTGGGCGCCACTGAAAAGAACCTCTCTCAGACTTTGTACCCTCTCTTCAGGTATTTACATATATTAGAAAGGTCCCCCCAAGCCTTCTTTTTCCCAGGCTAAACAATCCCAGCTCTCTCAGCCTTTTCTCACAAGATAGAGGCTCCAGTCCTGTAATCATATTTGTGGCCATTTACTGGACTCTTTGCAGTGTGTCTGTGTCTCTCTTTTACCAAGGAACACAGCGCTGGACACAGAACCCCATGTGTGGCCTCACAAGTGCTGAGTAGAGAGCAAGGACCATCTACGTCAACCTGCTGGCAATGTTCCACCAAATGCAACCCAGGATGCCATCAGTCTTCTTTGCTTCATGGGTACATTTTTTGGCTCTTGTTCAAGTAGGTGTCAGCAATAGTCCCAGGTCTTTCTGTGCAAATCTGAAAAGAACATTGTCTTCTAAAATGTGAATCATTTATTGAAGGTATTTGCCTTGTTTCAATAGTTTTAGCCAAAAATAAAAGAACTAGCATGTGAAGTAATGTGGGATGTGTCCACCTCTATGTGCATAATCCAGAAACCACCTGAAAATGTTAATATATACTGGAATAGGCATTCTACAGCAGCCTACTGGGAACACACTTTAAAGAGTATCTTTTTCTTATTTATTGTGTAATACTTCCTCAGGTCATTTATATGCTAGTCATGGATTTCTGAGTTATTACTGAGTAATTATTTCTCAATATTTCCACCTATAGACAAGCTCTAAATGCAAGCAGTACTTATATTTCTTTTTGTAAGTAATATAGTTGAGTAATATAGTTGAAACTATGTAAACATGACCCAATTTAAAGAAGGGCCTGACAATCCAAAACTTTTCCATGAGATTCATAGATACAGGTACTGATTGGATCGGTCTGTGGCTGAGACAGAAATACATACGGAAAGCAGCAGGCAGTAGGTTCCTCAGAGAGGAATCATGGCCATGTCAGAAGTTCAGCACAGAAATTGTGAGTAAGGAAGCTGTCAGTTCCTGTTTGTCTTGATTTCGTTTAGGAAAGCGAGACTTTGTGTCCATTCCATGGAGGTGAATCAGACAGCAACTAAAAGGCATCTGAAAGGTATGTGTTTCACTTCATGATGGAAACTTAAGAGTAAGGCGTGAATGCAACCTGTCCGGGAACAAGAGCGCGTAAGTGGATAGCATAACCCAGTATATTGGTTTAGATCGACATTGAAAAGGGTTGAAAAGACTCTTGAGAAAGAGGGACAAGGAGAGTGCAGGGTGTACTGTTACTGAGGATTTCACAGAAAGAATTTAGTCAGAGACAAGGACACAAGTGTCAAAGTAATAATGGTCTTCCCCAGATGACAGAAAACAAATCTTAAGAAAAGATAGGCAGATTATAGCCTTTAACCGAGAACACCTTCTGTTTTCTGGATTCCTGAAAGCAATATTCTGAGACCATAGGACATCTGTGATAGTGATGTCAGTCTGTTATGGATAAATAAAAGCTCGCCCCTGAGAGAAGAGGCAGCTTATCACTCCTGCTAGGGTGACTCAAGGGTACCAATCTAGAGAAATTTCCACTGCTGTATGTCTGTGTTTTCTGGTCCTCTAAATGCCCAAGTCATGGAATTAATGGCAGTGCATCCATTTGCCTGCATTTTTCATGTATGAAACTCCAAGTGTAGTGTTGGAAGGGAGAAAAGAAAGGGAAAAGGAAAAGAAAGGTGAGTAAAAAGCTGAGATGAAGCTGAAAACCAGCCAGGTTACACACTTAGTGCATCATACGCCTTCATGTGTGAGCTCAAGTGTCACAAAAAGATCAGGAGGTTTCCAAGTGTAACCTTCATCTGTGTCAAAGGCCACCTCTTTGTCTATGGCAGTCTAATTGAAAACTTCTGAGCTGCATTTATTTGAGAACATGCAAACTCACTAATTCCTGACACACAGATTTTTATTGGATCACTTGTCAGGACTGGGCATTAACCTTACGTCTGAATTAGTAGATCTGCTATGAAAATCTGCTTTAGCAGACTTCTCAGGAGATCATCTGTGGGCTTATTTCATTTCTGGACAGTGTGTAACAAACCTTGAAGAAGAAAAAATATTTGACAAAAGTGACGGCAATATAATACCATATCTCTGCCATTTTTACCTCCAAAAGGTTAATTTGTATAGCTGAACAGGGCTATGATTCTGATTTAGGTATGACAATTAGCACTTAATTTTTTCAAGATGCAGTGGTGATAACTGCATGGACCGTTATGTCTTCAGGTGAGCAAATACATTGAACATCATTAAAAAGAGGCATGCTAGAATTCACTACAGTATAAAGACAAACACATTTCAGGGTAACTTGTGGCTGCTGACACTTGCTTCCATTTAATTTTTATTAACTATTGTTTATTACCTGAGTCAAGGAAAATCTGTTCATTATTTTATCAAAATGCAGACAGGTGTTTTTCTAAACTGCTCCTCAAAGTCTCTTAAACCACCTTCTTGCACTGCTAAAGCAGTCAGGGAAGTTATTAATGAATACTGCAATATTGCACAGATGCCATGGTGCAAAGTGATGAAAGGGATAGAGCAACGGTAAATGGAATTCGCTAGAGTAGGTGGGGGGTGAGGAAAGAGAAACGGTCAAGGACAATTTTGCTTAGACAAATGAGTAGGATAAAATCTAAAGCCAGGAAAACAAATGAAGAGGCTGAGAAGGAAACAAATGAGCAATAAAACAAAAGCCCACAGGGCAAAGCCATGCTTGTGATGAAGGGAGCCAGCAGTATATTTTAAAGCCACAACAGAAGAATTTTGTGTACACTCTTGTCTATAAGGTGCCATGAGGAAGTCAAGAAGTTTGTCTGCTGTTATGCAGTCGTGGTACCTTATCCTCCAAACCAGAGTAGGTCATAAAATCAGTTTCTCAGGAGTTAATAGCTGTGAACTGTGAAAATTAATTTTCTGTTGTTGTATCTTCTAAATAATTCAGATGTAGTCTGATGTCTCTATTTAAGCCAACAGCAACTGCACATGTGATAGGATTACTGAGTCCTTCTGCAAATGGGACACTAAGGGATTACATGGAGCCCTTGCAAAAGATAGTTCATGCTGGAGTGACAGAGGGAAGAACAAGGTGTGGGCTGGATTATGATGATGGTAAAACAACAGACATGAGTCATGGCTTGGTAGGGTCAGACTGAAAGTTTGGAAAAGCATCACCCTAGGAAGGTTGGGGAGCACAAGGAAAGATTGCTCAGTGAAATTTTGCTACCACCATCCTTGTGGTTATGCAAGACTTGGACAGTTTAGTCAAACACTGACCTACTTGGCTATTACAGCAAGAGTCCTGCTATGAAGGAGGAGTTGGACTAGACGACCTCCAGAGGTCTGTGCCAGCCCTCATTTCTCTAATCTGCAGTTGTCTACTGTGAAACCTTTTCTTTTGAGTTAACTGCTGGTGCTGCTGCTGCTGTGTTGCAACTCCAGGTAAAATATAGCAGCAAATCAAAGTAACAGTGGAACACAGCAAAAATGAACTACAGAACTTAGAGATATTTACCTGCATTCCTGGGGTTTTCTTGCCATATTTTTTTGCATCTGAAGAGCGGGTATTTCAGCACTCCAAGCAAATTTTTTTTTTTTNTCCGCCCCCCAAAAAATTTTTTTTTTTTTTTTTTTTTTTTTTTTTTTTTTTTAATGAACGGAGTAAGCCCCTAGCAGAGTGCATACCTGTTATGTGCCTATCTCTTTCCTGAGACAAAAGTGAGGAATTCACCTCTTGTATCCTATTAATCTCCCCTGTCTCTTCTCCATGTTTAGAATATACTTCTCTGATTTCTGCTATGCTTCTTGCTGAGGATTCTGATTCTTTATGCCTAACATGCTCTCCTCAAAATACAGTAGAGCAGCAGCATTAGTCACTTTGGGACAAAATGCTCTTGGATACAGCACATTGTTTTCTCCAACAGACACACAGAATTGATGGTATAGCTGAGGCTGCTTCTACAGTGCCTTGTAATGTTTCTGACCTCCTCCAGTCTAATTGGAAAGCAGCACATAAGCAGTGCCTGATTTACCCCTTTTATAGACATTTAAATTCATGCATTGCATGTGATTTTAGGACTTGAGGGGGGCGGGCTGTAACTTTTACGTATACTTTCTAAATATAAATATAGTGTTTCAGATATACTCTGAGCTGGTGCTAATGAAAATCTGTGGCAGATTTTGCCAAGTATTATTCATACCGTATTCTGTGGTAGATTGTACAACACATGAGAAATTTTTTCAGGCACTTCCACTAACATTTATAAAACCTAGCAAATGCCACAAATCCTTCCTGTTTTAGTTATATGCTCCAGATAATGATGGCTTTCTACTTTTGACTCCTCTTGGTGTTTAAAACACTACATTTCTAAAATACCTTTCATTTACAGACTGCTCTCTCTTTTTGTCCCTCAATTTCTCTATGAAACCCCTACAAAAATATTCTTCCTCTTCATGGTGAAGGTAGTGTCTCATCTAATTTTCCTTGCCTAAAAGTTAGGCATCAAGACTAAAGTAGTCATTGAGGCTATAGTTTACAGCTGAGAAAGAGTGAGTGAGAGAGAGTGATTCATCCTACAAGTTTTGGACAGCTATTTCAGGATAGCATGAAATTTCCTCTGGGAGTGCCTACTTACTTCTTTCACTGACTACATATGGTGCTGCTCACTCAGCTTCAGAAAAGGTAACACTAGGTGCAGTGGGTCTTTTCCTTGGATACATTTCCTAGGCTGCTATATGAAGACTTTGGAACATGAGTTTCTGTGGAATAAATTTTGATGCATGTGTGACTGACAATATTTAAATGAAGGGGGTTAAGTCTCTAGTGATGTAAAGATATTTAATTTTAGGTATTCACATTACAGCAGTATTTGGAGAATGTCTTGGGTTTGCTGTGAAAAATCAAATTTCTCTCTTATAAGGATATCTGGCAAATTGTGTGAGTAGGGAAGGGTCCATGTTCAGAGTGAATCTCCTTAAGACTAACCGTTGGCAGCTATTTTAGCCAGTGACTCATCAAATCAACATTACATTAACAAACATTTGGAAACACAGACCCTTAACAAAACATCCTCAGCCTCTTTTATGATATTTTTAAACAAAAGTTTCAGCTCTGAAGAAACTCTATATCCCAAAGATAGTCTAAATCATGGCAACAATGTGAAATTTATGGGTTGTCTAAAACGATTTTTTCAGTGGTTTTTTTTTTATAGTTTTTGCTCAGGTTAATTTTCAAGGCTGTGCAAAAGATTAGTAGGCATTAAAGAGTTAAATCCATGGAAAGATTTAATAGTGGCAAAATTAGTTTAGAAATATGGTTGTTTATATACAAGTATAAATAAACATAAATAGGAGGATCTGAGCTAGCATAGCCAGTGAAAGCATCATAGAATCACAGAATCAGAGAATATGCTGCGTTGGAATCATGTTCATCGAGTCCAGCTCCTGTCCCATTGCAGGACATCTATAGAATCACACCCTGTGAAAAAAATACAGACCAGTGGTTTTCAAAATAATATTTATTTTCATCTGGCTGGCATGTTTTTTTCTAAAACATTTTTAAGTATATAAAAATGCAAAATATTTATAGATTATTTCTAAATATTGTTCTATGTTGAGTTTTTATACAGTTGTTAAAATAAATGTACAGAAGATTATGAATGGGATTCAAAAGTGGATCTTATGGGAATAAAATACTTATTTCAACCTGAAACTCTTGTTTTGTTTGTAATCTGCTTTTAAATTTCTTGGTTTTGGCCTAATTAAATGACATTGGATATTTTATATTTCCCAACTTTGTCAAACTATTTAAGGTCAAAATATTCTTGTTATTATGAAAACCGAAAGGGACACAAATCAGGCAGCATAGAGTTAGTATCCCTGGTGTGAGATGTTTCTTAGAAAGAATTTGAAAAGTGGTAAAAAAGAGATGTTTCTCTTGTCCTTACCAATTCCTGGAATGAATTAATTTTACCCAACAAATCCTTGTGCAATTTCCGTTAGAATGCCTTGAATGCACAGTTCTGTGCTGAGCTACACCAAGTGATACATTGGGCCCCATCCCATATGCATAAGCTAATTTCTTCTGAAGTCCATCTTTCTCCCTAACCACATCATAAATCCTTTCATAGACTGGTCATCCTTCCTTCTGAACCTGGGTATGTCATACAAGGTGCAGCATGTACTGTGTTACTAAATACCGAGTAATTTCTTCCGGTTAAATTTGTCAAAGAGTGTATCTCCTCTTTTCCTCATAAGAAAAGTAACAATTTAAATAAATTTGAAAAATAAAAGATAAATCAAAAGATGCCACAGCTGTTCCTCCTGTGATAATCATGAATAGCTGTTGGTTTTCTCATTATTATTTGTGTTATAGAAATACGTAAGATAAGTGTACATAAGACAGAAGATCACTAACTGGGAGCCCATGGAAACTTAGTTGGGTACTAGACAGATTGTCATCCTGTCCTTGATATTATTGTTCTGTGCACCTAAATAGCACAGGGAGGCAATTGAGTCAGCCCCAAAAGGGCAGAAAAATAAATTTATTTTTCTCAGTGCTTATTAACGTTGTCATATATTATGTACAAATTCCCATAGGTTGTGTAGCAATGAGACTAGAAACTAGAGCGGAAGAAGACTTAGTCCCATCTGAGCAATGATCTCTCTGACAGGCAAAAAAGAAACACAGGTGAAAAATTTGGAAGCCATTTTTAATCTCTTTGGTAGAGGAAAAAGCAAACTATATATTTACTGAGCTGGAGTAGGAGCCAAGCCACAGATGACAAAGAACTGTTTCTCCTAACAGTTTCTTTATAGCTGAAAGAAACTATTTTCTTGTGTGCTGTAGCAAACAACAAGGACTTCAGATATTTTATATTTATCCTAGAAGGTCTGTTCAAGGCAAAATATCTTGTTTAATTTACTTTTTGGCTGGGAAAAAAGAAGGAAAATGTGTTCTGCTAGTAGTGTTAGAAAATGCAACGAAATTTATCAGTTGAACGACCTAGGAAAGATGTAATTTGAGATCCCTTTGAACAAAAAAACTGCAGAAACACTGGCGTCTTGGTAGCATTGTATTCTACGAGTAGTTAGAACTAGGTTTATACCCTAAATGTTGTCCTGACAAATCCTTGGACATTGCCTCCAGGCTAGTTTCCCCATTGCTGGGATACTTTCTGAAGAAGTATTTTCTGTTTTAAAAAATCATATAGCATCCTAGGAGTTCTCATGATTTCTTGAAATTTGCAGATGAAAAGGGCTGTAAAGTTCAGAGGATGCATTTTGGACAATTATGTGTTTCACATGCAGGGATATTATGTTCTCCATCATATTTTGGGCCTTTGAAAATGTTCCTTCAGTAGCAGATTATATCAGCTGATGGGCAATTTGCGTACATGTCTTGCCTGTCAAATCTCTTCCCTTAACTATATACTTGAATGTGAGTAAGTAATGAATAATAGATGTAATGCCACTCAAAATCTGTCATGACGTCCTGGTGCTCTCATTTAAATCCTACTGATCCTGATGCCTCTCCCTGACTCACAGCTTCTGTTTTGCTGAAAAAATACATCATTTAAATAAAGGGAAGAAGGGAAAAGGAAGTGTCTTGCATAAGTCTTTGCTTCATTCCTTTCGTTTTCTTGCTAGGGCTAAGTTTTACGGTTAAAGTTACCATTTTGTTGCTTGCTAAAATATTGCGTTATCTTTCCAGAGGCACAGTGCTCCCTATCGTGTTTCTGCAGAGTTCTGTGCTATTCTAACACCTGTCCACTTTATGGAAGCACTTATAGCTTCTGTTAAGGGCTTCAAGGCATAAAAGATGTATTCCATGACCTTTGGTGTGCGTATGTAAAGATGCATGAGCTATAGCATCAGTGAGTGCTGCATGGGGAGATAAGCAAGCCACAAGGGATATAGACTCTCATAGCAGAGTCTGCTGTGGTGGCTCATGCAATGTGAGGGGACAGGGACATGGCCCTCTCAATATCCTTTTCCCACCCACCTGTAGAATTGAAATAGGACAAAAATAGAAATTGGGAAAAAAAAAAAAAAAAAGGAAAATGGAAGCCACCAGCCTAAGGACCAAGAATTGTTTGTGGTTATTTAACAGGAAGAAACAAACAAAGAGATAAAAACAAACAAAACCACTTATTTTTGGTTTTTTCCCTACTTTCTGCCTGCACCAAACTAGTAATCAAGGTTGACTTTTTTTGCCCCTTTCTTAGTCTCTCTCCTTTTAATTTTTTGCCTTTTCTTTACTAAAACTGTCTGTAATAAGCTTACTATTCTGGTCCTACAACATTAACATTTGACTAGTTTCACTGTGTCAAAAAATTATTTTGCATGTCTCAGCAAAATATGTCTTCTGTTTGAGACACGGGAAAGTTAATAGGGTCAGGCTGCACACTTTCTCTGTATCTTCTGCTCATGCTGAAAAGGATTCTCTTCCCTTATTTAACATTATAGACATAATTCTGCTGCATCACAAATTTTTTACTGAATCTGACTTTTCTAGGCATAAACTGAAGTAATTATTGGAATCATGGGCTTTTTTTCCCCTTTCTTTTCCTTGTGGCTACTCATTTGGCTTTTTAATGTACATGTGATCTTCCTTTCCTTATGTTCTTTCTCTTTCCATCTCTTGTCGCTGCCCCACCTCCTGCCACCCCGACCCATCCATTTACCACCTACAGTCTCTCCCCTACAGCATAACAGCTGCTTACCAATCTTCTCAAATAAAGAAAAATTAACCAGAAATTAACATCTCTTAGTTGTCATTACATTACAAGTCCAGCATCACTTAAAATAAAACATACATAATTATTTATCCCCTGGTATTTATCCCTTGATCCCTTTCCTCCAGTTTGCAGCCTGTCCCCTTGACAGCACACTCTTTGATCACAGGGAAAATTTTGATTGAAAGTATGTACTTCAGCAAGCTTAGGTGAAGTTCATTTAAAACCAAAGACGTTTAGGATCACTCCCTGGGAAGCCCATGGCATCACTGTGTTCTAGCAACCTTGATTCCTGGGCCCACCCTCTGTACTGTGGCACACAGATTTGCACACAAAAGCTAACTGCAGAAGTCATGCTGGCAGAGAAATAAACTTCTCAGTTTCCTCTTCACTGTTCTAAATGAAAGCTCTGTTTTCCTTAGCCTGAAGTGTCTTTGGCTCCTCATTCAAGCTAGGAGACTCAAAACCATGCTTGAATAGCAGCACCTTTAGCACAGGCTGCTTTGGGAACCAATAAACCAATTTCCCCTGCCCTTGATTGGTCTCTTGAGGAGCTCAGCATGTTCCCAGCCATTTTCAGATGCCAAAACTGTCATGACAAAGGCAATTAATATGGTAACAAGAGAGTTAGCATCCAAAACACTGTTTCCTGAGGGGCTTGTCACATAAGCTGCGGAAAACATTAGAAACAGTTACAATCTGCATTTCTTTCCCCAAATGCAAATTTCTACGAACCCTTGTAATCGCCCACATCTTGTATACTTGCAGTCAGACAAAGATCAAAAGCCTGATTGAGTCAGATGCAGAATAAATTACTCTTCATAGTAACTCAGACTGGTAAAGGCTGCCTTGGTGAAGGAATAAAAGCAGAGAACAAATCAACCTGGCAATGGAAAAACATGTATGTCCCAAATGAGTATCTTATCTGTATGTTACTGGGAGATGTGCAACCAAACTGGATGTCTACACACAGCTCAGACATAACCAAGGCGTGTCTGGTTATCGAATCATGGTGACTGTTGGCTTTTTTAATTATCCTGTGGTGTAAATAGAAGTTAAATACATTGGTTCAGCCTCTCAGCTGCGCCCATGTACACTGGACACAGGTGGTAAGACATAAAGGACCTAGTATTGTATAGCAGTCCTGGGGCTGATTCCAGACCTAATTTTTTGAGTCTAATTCCAAAGGACTATTATGTTCTAAGAGCCCACTGTAACACAGCAGCATTCTGAACCATGCCGCTATAATCCAATCAGTATTGCAAAAGAAATGGCATATTTCCATTTCATATTCCCTCTCCTCAAGAGAATCTTCATCTGCTTTGTTAAATTGACTTTATAGCCCATTTATGATACTAAAGTAGCACAAAGAGTGAGATCAAGAATCTGGCTCATTTCTGTGCCTAACTCAATTGTGTGCCTTAATGAAAACATAATAATATAAGTAATATTTATTTTCATGATGCAGGATAAAATAGATTTACCTATGAATCTACTTAGGTCTCTGAGGCTTTAACAATTAGATGTTTTGTGGGGTGTTTTTTTAAAAGTATTTTTATGCCTTTCTTGGGGTAAAGTAGAGCTATTCTGGCCCCTTGGGTAACACTGTAATTATACAGCTTTAGAACACCACTGTGTGAAGATTTTCCAGCCTACCATTAAATCCTTCTATGAAAAAAATGGATTATATATGTAATAGACTATGTAATAGACTCTAACCCTTCCTGACTATCTGCTTCAAAAAAAGTGGAAGCCAGATATTAATTAAAATTTTCGATCTTACTGTGATTCTCCCAATCTGAACATTATGGAAAACTTAAAGCCTTCCCTCAAAAGCTGCCATGGCCCCATGTGTGTTACTCCTCATGTTTCACATTTTTAAAAGAAGGACATTTTATGGCCAATAGGAAGACGAAGGAGAATCAAAAAGGAATTTGGATTCCTCTCACTTAATTGGGACATTTATTTCATGCAACGGGAACCTGTAGACTCTGGAATGGGTCAGCAGGAAAAGAATAAGCTGTATTTGCATTCTAAAACTCAAGTGTGAGGCTTTCTCGTGCGGTAAGCATATGCTTCTTTTCCTGGTAAACCGTACATTCAGTAATGTAAAGATTTCAAGGAGCAAAAAAAAAGCAAGCTTACACCAAAAAATATAAGCTATGGTATATTCCATGAGTACCTGATCTGGGCAGACAACAGGGCAGGATGGTAGAGGGTACTATGCTACATCTTAATACGTATAGCAGCACTTTCAGATACCTTCAGAAGGCACCCATTCAGCTCATCCAGGATTTGAATTTTCTGCTGGAGTTTGCTGCTTGTGTATTATACTGGTTCAGTGGCATGTAGGGCGCTGCAGCAGAACCTTTGCTAACAAAAGTACATGCACCTTGCAATTAAGAAGTCCCTTTCTCACTTCACTTTTCTCATCTAAGCCCTGATGTTGTATGGTTTAAGACCAAGCTTTTGACTGAAGAAAATTAAATTATTTGTTTGTATGCAATGGGTGACAGCAATCTATGACTCACTCAACCAAAAATTAATGGACTTTAACTGAAATGGTTATATAGAGAATGTTGTTCATGCAAATGATATTGGTGAATTCTTTTTTTTTTTTCCCCTCCACTTAATTAAGAAACACAACTCCTTCATCTTTTTTATGCAAAACCAGAGCAACGGATGCATGTGATAGGGTTTCAAAACAAGAGGAGCAATTGATTAGCTTTGATTTTCTTTTATAGCCTTATCAACACACTACCGCCTTGAAGTTCTAGCAGTTTTCCAGTACCTGGTCAGCAGGGAACTGACAATGTGGGGAAAACATAGCAATCTTCAGGTTCCCACTGAACTCAACACTCTCCCATCTCTGTTTCTCTACCAGAATGGCCAGACACAGCATCCCAGCACCTGCCAGCATTGACAAGGCACTCATTTTGGATGAAGTGTGGCATAGTTAGCAAAACCCTTCTTGATTATTATCTGGGGTTTCTACCTGAGAAGTTGCATTTATAAACCTTAAAATTCATATATGACATTACCTGGTGTGTAGTCATCACAATAACTTACTACAGATACTCACACCGAGTCCGAACTTCTATTTGCAGAAGAGCAGACTGAGAAGGACTGAGAAGTAAAGCCAAACTTACTATTACCACAGATGTACAGGGACATTTTACCTCAGCTTTCCTCAGCTTGTGCACCACAGTTCTCCATGATGGCAAGATTTACCTAATCAAACATAAATGTCTACAAGGCAGACATTTATATCTGACCTAGTCAGTGTGGACTACCTTTACAGTCAATGGTGAAAAGAAGACAGCCTGAAAGGGTGATTAATTCTATTCTAAAGCAGCTATCTGGAATAGGGCAGATGAATTGCGTCCTAAAACTGCTTATTTCTCTCCACAGACTATAAAGGGAGTATACAGTGATTAACTTGGATGTAGATGTCTGAAGTTAAGTGAGATGAATACCGTCCTAAGTGATTTGAAGAGTTTTGCTCACCAATCTTTCTCTTGTGAAAGAATCTGTGCTCGGTTTATGTCATCAGCCCACAGCAGAATCAAAATCAGACAGATCAGAGATAAATGGATAACAGGATCCATGTGACAAACAAACAATAAGTACTCCTTGCTTTTATTACTAGGTGGTGATATTTTGATATGCTTTTCTAGTAGGAAAAATGTTCAATCTCTGTGAATATTCATTAAAAAGAAAACCCCAAAATGCCTCTAGAACAGTAACATTCCAGTGAAAATGTCTGTTGAGTGACTGGTGCTTTAATTGTGCTAGCAAGAAACTTTGAATTATACAATTGTATTTACTTGTTATCCATCAAAAAGATAAAAGAACACACAGTAAAATGCATTCTTTTTAAAACTATTTTTTAATTTGCATTTAATCACTTGTCAGGTATTAAACTCAGGCAGTCAGGAGAAAACAGAGGAAGAAAACATCCCCTCTAGATCACCACTTATTTTCAATATAATATGATTAGGACTGAAATGCAGAAGTTCAGCTATTTGTGTTCAACATCTAAAATTTAAGTATTAAAAAAACCAAAAAAACATTTAAGAAATGATAACTGAGTATTATCACACATTCACCTGATGTGTTCTTTGTTGCTTGGAAGCAGTCAGAAAAGACTAAATACTTCCAAATTTAGTAAATTGTTGTTTGATAACTACAGTAAATATATTTATTTTGTGAAGGGCTGATAAGGAAAGGAATTTCCTAAATCAACATGAATTAAGTTACAGTATTATTGAGGTATTCTTGATTTATGGTCACAAGTAAAGGTCTGACCAAAAAAAGAAACAAATCACTGTTTTAGATTTTTTTTTTTTTTTTACATTGTTATTGCCTAAAATTAAGAGATTGCAGGGTTTGGGTTTTGCATTCCTTTAGAAGATGCTGTGACTGGTAATAGCAAGCATTGCTTAAGACTGTGATAAAATGTAGATTTACCATACAGTCCTGAACCTCACATTTTTGCCCTAAATACAGAAATTCTCCTCTCAACCTTTAGAATGAAGCATGACTGTTAGAAATTTAGCATTAAGAAGCTAGACATGCAGAGTCAGGCACAGCGGCTCTGACGTGAGGGAGAAAGAATTGGGAATCAGACATAATAAATCATGCACTATATTTACTTTGCAGAATGCAGGTAGAGGATTGATGGCTCTCCAATGCTGTAGCATACACTGCTGACACATTAACTGATGCTGTGACTTTGCATACTCATACTCAGAAGGAATGACTTGTTGACAGTGGCTAAGGAAAAAACTATTAAAAAATACTTGTGCATATTAGATTGCTGCAACTTTATACACAATGTAAAGGACTCTCATTCTTGATAAATAGCAAAGGCGTGGATGTTGTGCTGGTGGGATGTCAGAGACAACTTCTGTGCATGATGTAGTACAATCTGCAGGCAGAGCATGTGCACAGCAAGGTGCTGGGATTGCTGATATTCCGTCTAGACAGCCTCAGAGTGCAAGTAAAGCAGGAACACTGCAGTAGATTGAAGAAGCTGAAACTTCAGAAAGGCTCTGCAGGCTTTAAACTAATGTCCATTTCACTGCTACACCTAAGACAGGTGCTCTAATGCACCAGGTCTTTTTTCAGTGTTGTAAAATGATCAGCTGCCCAAGAGGCATACCCAACAGTCAGCAGACTTCCTTTTTCAATTGAAAAATAGTTAAATTCTATGAGGAAATTCCTTTTTCTCGTGGAAACAAAGATCATCTTACTGAAAAAGTACAAAAAACTGTACTTTGGAAACTTCACTAGGGTTATTTGGAAAGTAGAACATGTCAAATGAACATTTGTCCAGTGTAGGAGAAAAACATGACAGTATGGTGGGTATTGTCAAGAAACCAGCTCTAAAAAAATCAATGATCATTGCCTTCATCCCAAACCAACTCTAGAAAATTGAGCAAATGTGGAATACTAAGTGACAGAGGCAGAAATATGGGAATAAAGCTGACTAGTTTTCAAATATATGCTTTTCTGACTTTTCTAGTTTGAGCTCTTTAAATCACAAGTGGAATATATATTCACAGTTGAAAAGAAAAAGCAGATGAACTTGTCATAGCCAGTAGACTACAATTTGTCATTTCATGATGGTTAGGACAATTACACCTTCCAAATTAATAGCTGCCAAAACTGTCCTTACGATAATGGTGAATGGGAGTGAGATATGTGCAAAGAATATCTTTGAACAAGAGGGTAAAATTCTAATCTAATACATATACAGGTCAATACTGTTAAACATAGTCTGGCACAGATGATTTTAGTGAGAGAGCACAAGTCCCAAGTTTAGTGATAAAGGATAGACTCTAGATTAGTAACCTGGAGTCAATATTTCCAAAAATTGAAAAAAGAGAGAAAGAGGCAGAAAAACTGTTTTGTAAAGTATGGACAATGTTCTAATAAAGACAAAATATATATTTGTAATAAAGATAAAATATATATTTGTTTGGTTTTTTTTGTTAAGTGACAGATGATCAAACAGTTGTACCTCAAATCAGAAAGCAGGAAATCATGCTTAACCATTCAGCCTTTCAGATTTTGTTTCTCACAGGAACAGTCAATTCAAGAAAACAGAGGTTTTGAGTTGTCAAGACCCATGGTGTTAACAATAGCTTATTCGTATTCAAGCCTTTTGAGAAAAATCTTGGTAAGATATCATTGTAAGTGCTGGAGTACACTTGAGAAATCTGATTATTGTAGAGACTGATAGTTACATTATGTATATCCAAATCAAATAATGCTGCAAAACCTCCAATTTTCTCCTGAGATAATGGATGGCTTATTGCAGCCAGCTTCAATGCAAGGTGTCACTTCAAGTGTTGTGGCTTATGAGACACTTCAGTTATTTAAACACCTGCTCTATGAACATAGAGGCAAAGACATATGCCCTCTTGATTTCTAATCTCTCTCATCTTCTCATTACTTGTTTTCAAACTTCCAGAAAAATACAGAAATGAATAATTAATGGATGTTGATGTTTGGTTTCAGGGAGATGGTTCAAATGTAACTACATTAACTAAGATGCAGTAAGTACTAAGAATCATAAATTCCATTTAATACGATGTACATGATTACATCATAAAATTTATGTGGCTTCAAGGTACCTAGCTCTACCTCTTATGCTTATTATTTTCTTGAACAGTAGGTAGATACTGGCCTGCAAAGCCCTCTAGCTAGATTTTTCTCTTGTTCCTTTTAGGCTTTCAGGAGGTATTTTTACATTATGGGGTTCCCTGTATGTGTGTTATCTTAGTCATTATCTCACAGGACAACTGAAGGGAGCAATGTAAAAACTGCCTGAGAAATTGAAGATGACATAGTTGTACATTAAAACAAATGATGGAATTTTTCTTGAAAATTATTCTACACAGCAAAACAAGCGAGTAGCATGTGCTTTATTTCTTTTTTATTTCTCTGTCAGAATAGTTTAACTTATATCCAAGATAATGATCCTACAAGTATTCACACAGCTAGACAGAGAAAACAAAGCTTAAGAACAACTCCTGACAATTTTAGTCCCTGGTGGGAATAGAAGAGGTAGATAATATTTTTAAAATTGAACAAACTATCTTTGTCTTCAAGAAGAGCTTTAGTAGACTAATAATTGGAAAAAAAAAAAAAAAAAAATTGACTACGTACTTACCAGTGTTCCTGGTGAAGAACGGGTAGGTGGAATGTTTTTAACTCTTTCTACTTCTCTATTACCATGGGTTTGCTGTCTTTTGTAACATTCCCATAGGCAATGTAAGGAATACAGTCTAAATGAAACTTCTGTAACATGACTGTGAAATGGCTAGAAAATCTCATTGAAAGAAAAGCTGTTGCTGTCCAATGTTCAGTAGTGAACCAAAATATCTTCGCTAGGCTTTGCAGGGCTCTATGCCAGGTCCATTAATAGCTTAGTTCCAAAAAGACAAGACCTAGAGGGTCCATGATGGTAACGTTAAATTCTGTAAAAGGCTTCTGCAGAATAGAAAGGCACAGAGTAAGAGTCCTCAGCGTTGTTCAATGAGCAATGCAAGCCTATGAGCAGTACAGCAAGTAAGCATCTTACATTTGAAAAGGGATTTAAAACAGGCATGATATGTATTAGGAAGAGCATTCTAATGGTGGTAATACAGACCAGTAGTATCTTATGATGAAGGTCTTTGTCAGAAATGTGAAGGACAGGTAGCAAATCTGTCAAGAATGCTATGGATATAATAGATCCTACATTGGAACAGATGGATAGATTAGGTGACTTTTCAGGATCTTTAACAGGCAGATTTTCTGAGATTCTACAATGACCTCATTTATTGTGACAGTGTCTCCATCCAAAGGAAAATTGCAGACTTTAGGATAGCAAAGGTGTTCAAGACAATAGTTGGGAAATCAAACTGGTCAACTGGTGAAAATCATCCCACTTGCAGGTGGAAGCAAAGGACAAAAGCTCCTTGCCTTAGAATGCGTGCATGATATTGGGCTCAATATCTAAGCAGCACCTACCAGTTAGGGGCACTTTATGATCCAAAAGTGTTGCCTCTCTGAGGTAAAACAACCATAATCTAATGTTGGACTTGTTCTGTCAAATGAATCATGCACCCTGAGCTTTAGCTTTGCTCAGAACAAAACAAAATTGTCAAATAGAAAGAAAAAGTAAGGAAAAGTTTGTTGTATAATAAATGATCACAAGTGAGAGAGATGCACAGTGTTAGAATATGAATTTACTTCTACACAATCTATTAGCTTTCACTAGAAAGGCCATAATTCTAAAAAGAGGTAACCTTTTTGTTTATGCTGCTGTTGCCTTTGAACGATACAGTGGTGTAAAGCAAATTCCCAGTTTTTGAGGATAATTGCTACAAATGGGATTTGTTCATGCACAGACTTCAGTGATTTTTACGAGTGGTCCTTCCGAAGTCCCAGAGTCACAAAGAGATGGGTACGATAAAGGATTACACTTTTTGCCCCATATGCTGCTATAAGCCACAGTGTTCTGTATGGCTGAAACACAGAAGATACAGCACAGAAGAGCATTGACATTGTAAATTTGAAGTATATCCATATTTGATTAATAGAGCACTGCCATTTCCTGTTTTAAAACGTTTGGGTTATATTTCCTCTGAATTATCAGCGTCCTAATTTATTTGAACCAGAAGGCAGATATTGGTTCCAAACTGAGTATAATTTTTTTTCTGTCTGGAAAAACAGCAACAAGAAGAACAGAACAATGAATTGGTTGAAGAGTAACATACTAAGAGAGCCCAAAGTGACCTATCAAAGTTTAGCAGATCAGTGACTGAGATGATGATGGGGTCAAATGCACTTGATTTTTACTCACCAGATCCCAGTAATTCCCCTTCCTCTCCCTATTGCTCTAACAAATGACTTCTGAGGTACAGACACTGGTTTGAGGTGTTGATGCAATCTTTGATCCCCATAAAGAAATACGGTACTCCTACTGCCTTTGGGCTCTGATCTAAGCTTCAAATTCCTGTTTAACCCTGGCTGAAACAATTTTAGATATTGCATCCTAATACCAATAATTTAGAGCCAATAAAGAGAATTTAGTCTTTAATCAGACAAAGTGAACCTATGGAGACCTCTTCCTCAGGCTAGCAAGGTAGTTATAGAGGCTGAACTTTAAAATACCAGTATAGTTTTATGATATCTGAAACCTTTGTAGTTGAGCAAGTTAACATGTAAAAACAACCTCGTTTCCTGTCACAGGACTGCAGCAGATCATCTAAAGTGTCAGGAAGGATTTCCTATTTGCACATCATACTTCACTGAATTATATAGGTATATCACAGGACACTTTCACTATTTTAATCTTAGGCTGATACATAAAATTCTGTGTTCACCTTCATAGTGGAGACTCACTTTTTCCCAATTTAGTGTTCTGCTGTTGAAATTAAACTCTTCTGTGTTCCAGTCATCAACGCAAAATTTGACTACAGGCAGTTCAATAAAAATAAGAAGAAAGTTTCATTCACAAGCAACCATCATTTAACAAACTTTAATCTCCTGCTTTATCTTTATTTCCTTGAACTGCTTAACATTTAAATTCTTCAGCAAGTGTTGTAGAAGTTTGGTGACCGAAATATATAGAAGTTCTGCTCTTATGGGGGAAATCACTTGACATGAATATTTCAAGCGCAGGGAACACATTATTGGGGTAGCTCTTAAGTAATATAGATCCAAAGAGCTGCCAAGCATGCTAGTTTACCTTTATACTACTATCTTCTTATGAGCAAGAGAACTCAGATCTCCCTCTTGTAAACATGTTTCCTTTAGCATTAAATTGAATGATGGTTAAAGAAAGAAGTAGAAATCCTTGAGCTCTTTGTCTGTGAAAATGGAAGCTGAAAAAATTTTTAAAGGTTTTGTGGTTTATATCTTTGAGGAGAAAAGAATTTGAATGCTGGACAGTTTCGTAGTGATGCCTGATTTTTTGAATTCAACTTATTAATTGCCTGCTTGAGATAATTAAAGCATTTGTGCTCAAAATAATTGGTGTCATTGAAAATAAAGGATTTAACCTTGGCAGTAGATTCAATCTGTCTGCTCCAATTCATTCCTGTGAAGACAAGAGGAATCATGGTGTGTGGGGGTTTTTTCTCTCTCTTAAGATTGCTAATAATTAGTTAAACATTCAACAGATCAGCTGGGTAATGGATATGCATAGTCCCTCATTGTTCTGCTTTATATGGCAGGACTAGAAGTGATGGCCTCTTTGAGGATGGGGTAGTTGTGGCACTGCATTGCAAGAGAATGAAAATAAGAGATGATTTACAGAATCCGATCACATTTTTGTTAAACTTGAATATTATAGATTTAAAACTTCGCTAAGTTGTGTCTTTTTAGAACTTGGTTCCACAGAACAGAGAGATGGAAAGAAAATAAAAAAAGGTGGACCAATGATCTGAACTTCAATCTGGAGGGGCTTTTTAAGAATCAGCTGTAGGTTTTCGCATGTCATAGAGTGGTTGAGGTTGGAAAGAACCTCCAGAAGTCACCTATTCCAGCTAGACAGATGTATCCCTTGTGATAGAGAACAGCTGATACAGAAGTAGATGCCATAAAAGGTTTTACTAGCAGAATTTCCGTGGCTCATGGATGAAAGTCAAGAACCTAATGTTAAGTATTTACAGTCCCTGAGGGAATATTTAGCCCTCACAAAAATAAAAATATGAATTTGTCTAGTATATAAGCAGTGGAAGCAGGGGAGGGAGGGAAATGTTCAGATCTCACAGCTATCTTGCACGAGGATCCAGCTGGGTGACAATTCCTTTTTCCTTTCTCTTCTTTTCCCCCTTTTTTCTTTTAAGGAACATTGAAGTCCATCTTTTCCAAGATGTGTGCAGTATCTTATCTAATCGAGGAGAATATGCAGTAAGGGGATAAGAAGCCTTCCTTTACACGAGGAAGGTATTAGAGTAATTACATAAGGCTTTGTGATATGACTGTTTGTCCAAAAGCAGGAAGACTGTTTCAGTTCCTTTTAATGCCTGAAGGTGATTCAAATATCTCTAAAATTGAAAGAGGTTTTACAGAAAGCATTATCCAATGTCCAAAAATTGAAGAATAGTATTTTCTCCGCCTTCTGATATTCTTTCACCATGAAAAAAATAAAACAGTTAAAAAATGATTGGACATTCATTAGAGGTTCATTAGAAGAAAATTTGGTGGAATCAATGTCTCTGAAATTCCTGATACCTCGTTTGGGGGTTCTGGTTTCCACACATTTTCCTATGGATTACTTATGCCTTTTGTATGGAATAGGAATCTAAAATAGCTGATGATTTGACCTTTGATTTTCTCTGTTCCTACAACTACATGCTTATATTTGGCTTTTGAAAATTCACATTACTTGGGGCTTGAATATAAGCTAAAAACTGCCAGCAGTCCAGAATTCTTTTCTTAAAAAAAAAAAAAAAAAAGGCCAACACAAAATCTCTAAGTTCACTCTAGATGAAGCTGGGGCTTTCCAAGGGCTGTGTGTAAAGAGCAGCATTTGGTGGTGCCATCTTTGAATCTCTGCTTTGTCGCTTGCTTTTCCCCGTCTCCCGTGAGGTCATGTCCTTTGCTACTCCTGTACCTTCAGTAAGGCAACAGGTACGTTAAGACTTGGGTATCTGATGAAGTTTCTCAGTGAGAGGAAAAATCCTTTCTTGTTCTTCGTGCAATAAATCAAGAAAGGCTCTGGCGTGGTCTGAAATAAGTCTCTCAGCATTGGCAAGGCCACACCTCAAATCCTGTGCTGGGTTTTGGGCCCCTCACTACAATAAAGACACTGAGGTGCTGGAGCATGTTTAGAGAAGGGCAACAAAGCTGGTGAAGTGTCTGGGGCATAACTCTTATGAAGAGGAGCTGAAGGAGCTGGAGGTGTTTACAGCGGAGTAAAGGAGGCTCAGGGGGGTCCTTATTGCTCTCTTCAACTGCCTGCAAAGAGGGTGTGGCAAGAGGGAGTTGGTCTCTTCTTCCAGGCAACCGGTGACAGGAGGAGAGGAAATGGCCTCAAGCAGCACCAGGGGAGGTTTAGACTGGATACCAGGAAAAATTTCTTCACTGAATAGGTTGTCAAACATTGGAACAGGCTACCCATGGAACTGGTAGAACGACCTCCCCTAGAAACGCTCAAAACATGTGTGAATGTGGCAACTGGGGACACAGTTTAGTGGTGAACACAGCAGTGCTGGGTAACAGGGGAACTTGAGGATCTTGGAGCTATTTTCCAGTCTTAAGGATTCTAAGATTTGTGCTAACATGGCATATATGTGAGAAAAATCTCCTTCAATGAAGAGCATATCCTCATCCTTTTACAGTGAAATACACCTCCTGTATCCTTTTGCTCTATAATGAATAATCATGCAGTAGCACCAGCAGTCTTTAGAGAACACTGTATTGTCATAGTTCATTTTGTCAGTACTGATTACCCTTGTACCTAAAATACAGCAGACCATAATTAGTCCAACCTGTGGGACTCCTCTTTACAAACAGACCTAGAAGATCCCTGATGGACACATAAGCATTCTTCCTTTGCTTCCCGACAAGTAGGAAGGACTTTTATCTCTTTAGGTGGGACAACCTTTATTTTGATCCCTCAAGCTTCCTGATGTCATAACAGCTCAGCTGAGATGCTCCAGCTATTGTGTCCATCAGTCTCGACCATTACTCTTAACAGAGTCATTGCAGCTGGGTGATAGCAAGCAATTTTCAGTGTCAATTTCCAAATGTTAAAGAGTCAAAACGAAGCTTGCATTGGCAAGACTGAAAGAAATTAAAAAAAAAAAAAGACAATAAATAAAATTAAAATAAAAATTAAAAGGAGGGAGAGAGTTGAGAAAGGAAGGGAAACAGAAAGGCAAAGGAAAAGGGAAAAAGAGGGGGAAAGAGAGAGGAAGGAAAGGATAATCCTAAGAAGTAGCATACTTTAGTGTGAAGATATATGTTTGCATGATTTCACACACTATGACTTGGAAATCTCAGCCATGAGTGTTCATTAAATTAATTTAAACTGTGTATCTATCTCCATATGAAGACACATGTATGTTGTTCTTTAGAACCCAGGACAATATCCCATTTTCTAGAAAATCTACTGTAAGTGGAAACATACATAGGAAAGAGAATAAATGGGTTTAAATTACATTGAGGGTTAAAAGGAAAAAGGTCATGAACTCAATTTAGTCTTACAAATGCAAAAAAAAATACTTTTTAGAGCTTCATTTATCCTCTGAATTCATGAGATGTGCCCAGACTCATTAGACTGAAGCAGTAGAACAGGAGTTAGGTGATATGTCACTATTCTTTCAACAAGACGATGGTACAAGCCAAGTAAAGCAGGTAGAAATACATTATTTAAAGTGAAGAAATTATCCTCTTTGTCTATTGCTTAGCATAATATAGATTTTAAAAAATCTTTTCAAGCTTATATATCTGTAAAGCCAGTTCTCACTAATCTCCATCAATGTCAGCTCCCATTCAAAAAGATTATGCAGTTCATATTCAAATTCACATATATATACAAATTCACATATATATATGTACGTATATGCACATACACATTTATACATATGCATATATATGCATACACAAAATTGTACAGTGATCCCTCGCACCCATCTGCATCCTTGAAAAATATTTAGTAGTATAATATTTGTATTATTGTTAAGGATTCTTTTCTTCAGGATACATTTTAAGGATCCATTTCTTCATCTTTGCTGAAGGCTTTGAATTTTCCTTCCAACAGCATCTTTAAGGGACTAAGATGATAGAATAATAGAAGAAGAAAATGCGTCTTTCTCCTTTTTCAGAAGTTAATTCATACCCATGGGATGTGCCAGATTTTAATGCTACAAAACTAAGTCCTCTTATGCTCTATGTGTGCATTACATTTGCAATCTTAGCACTGAGTGTGCAAAATGCTCTGCCTGAGAAGCTTAATTGTGCACAAGAATGACCAGCATTAGGGACAAGAGAGTACTTGAGCCTCAGTGAGCTTTTAGGAAACTGGGATTTTGACATCATCAGAAATGGTATCTCTTCATGAGATAGAGCTGTTATTTTCAAATCAGAAGAAATGGCTGCATTGTCTACATTTCCACACAAAACTGAAATTATTAACCATTCCTTGCTACCTTGATCTCATTTGAACATTTGAGATCCATTAACAATTATTTGACTTGTTGGATATTGTGGTGTATTCAATGCCCTCGTGATTATTGTAGATTTGTGGAAGTTACAGGACATGGTGGCCTGTGGTATTCCTATGGCATCTCTAAGAAGAACATCCTGGATAGAAGTTTGTGCTAACACAGCAAGAGCAAAAGGCCTTTCACGATCTTAATATTTTATTAAGCCCTAGCTAATGAGTAGTGTTAAACACAGAACTAAACTCTGCAAATGGTAGATTTGCTTAGCCCAAAGAGCACTGTCCTGATTTAGGCCAAGGACAGGGTTAATCTTTTGCAATAGATGGGAGAGGCTGTGGCCAAGATCCAGATATTATTTGATACCATCTCAAGCCATTGGTGGGAGTGGGGCAAAGGGCCTCTTGGCTACAAGAAGAAGAATGTGGTTTCCAGTCCAGAAAAAAGTGTGGCTGCTGTCTTGTTTTGGCAGATTGGTGAGCATTTTACATGTAAATCACCCTCACTTTTGTATACTTCTATTATTAATGTCATTGCTGTTACTCTTTGTTTTCTTACCTCGTTACTGTTTCCAATACATTGTTCTTATCTCAGCCTATGATCTTTGCCTCTTGTACCTCCAGTTTTCCTCTCTGGCCAGCTGAGAGGGGCCAGGGAGGCAGGGATGAGGACACACAACAGTGGGGAAGGGGAGCAAGTGAGCAGCAGTGTGGTTTGGGGAGTCTCAGTGAGAGAACTAAATTGGGGAGCACCATTCCTAAACCATGACATAAGCTCTTCTCAGCCAAAGTAGATCACATGCAAAGAAGTCTTACATCAGGCCAAGCCCAAATTCAAACTGGCAAGCAATGACATTCATAAGAATTGAAATAAAAACAAGATGTCTTGAATTTTTCACTTTTGCCTTTTAGATTGAATTAAGATTACAACGTGGCTATAAAAGAATGTATTCCAAATTGAGGTTCATGTCCCAAACTGTCATAATACTCTGCTTTCAGTCTGTAAACATCACTTCATCTAACTTTGAGTTGGTCGAGGGAAAAATAACAACAGTTTCTCAGAGTTTAACATCTTTTTGTCCTTTAACATCCAGTTAGAGTCAAAATATTAGTGTCAGAATACAGTACTTATGAACACCTATGGTATTTTCATCCATGTCTATTGGCTATCATAATATTTGGTGTGAGAGAACCAAGCAAATATACTCAGAAGTGAAAGTACATGTGTACATAAATTTGATTTTGCACTGCCCAGAGTATACACAACACAAGTCCTCATCAGCCAAAATAGACTTATATGAGAAGAATGAGTGAAAATTCAATGATATAGAAAAGGCCATTGATGCCTCTTATGGTAAAAGCTCCATCTCAATAGAGCACCATGTTCCAACATGATCAATATTAGGAAAAGTTTGTTTAAAGGAACATTTTCAGAGAAAAAGTAAATGTGGTTTTTCCTAAAATTGCCAAATTGTTTCTAGACAGCTGTATAGAAGGATATGCTAATAATCGACATACAGCTGGTTCAGACTGTTACGGTGTTGAGAAGATTTAGTCATTGGAGACATAATGTCAATGCAAATTTCTTCCCTTTTTGTCTTTGCATATGAATATTTCTTTCTTTTTTTCTTTTTTTCTTCTTTTTGGTTAAGTCAGGAACAAAATATTTTAACTATAGAACAGAAAGTAAGTTTACAAAGGTGGCCACAACAATCCATAAGTAAAGAAAATGGAGGCTGGAGGAGGTCAGCAGCTTCCAGCTTTCACTGTAAAAACTAATTGGAGCATTGTTTTTAAATAAAAGGAGACTCTTTGATCCAGAGAGGAAATAATGACTACCACCCTCCTTCCTTATTCTAATTCAGATCTTCTGGCTATTCTCAAGATGGTACGACATTCTCTTCCTTCCGTCCTTTCCCTTCCTGTCACAGGGATTTATGTGTGATTTTACTGTCTCCACAGTGCTCTGTCGCCATGAAGAGCAGACTGGCAATTAATCCATATTAGAAGTCAGTAGAAAACCATGCGTCAAGTTTGGTCCTTCCTTTAAAGGACTGTTTAAAGAATACTGAAACTCCTGTCAGTGCCTGGAACCTAAGAGAGGGCACTGTCCTCAGAAGTGTTAGAGGTAAGCAGCTACACGGACAGGGCTGAAATGCACAGGCATGATTTCGGGCTTTAGAAATTTAAATCTACCTGTTGCACATGTATATTACTGGTTGTGCCTGTGACTGTGTATACATGCCAGTTACATGTGCGGAGAAACTCCTCTCCCAAGTTCTATAAATATTTTTCTTTCAGATGGTCTCATGCACTTACCTGATAACTGCACTGTTTAAATGGGGCATCCACAATCCCTGTTCTCAGCATCTGTCTGAAAGCAGTTTACTTTGTGATACGGCTATGCCTGCAAAGGTACTGATCTTATTATCACGCCCATTGCCATTTTTCATGCATGCTTCCTTGTGATAGATAGGCAAACTTGCCAGGTTAAGCAGCCATGTGACAAATCCTAAAGAGGCATTAGTGTCTTCTGTCATTGCACTATCCTAGGGTTTAACTGGTGCAGAGAAGGTTCTGCCAACCTGCAACCATAAGCTGAATTTCATCTATTAATTAATTGTAATATTAAATATAATATTATATATTATTATATGACTGTATTTATATCTTTCTTCAATTATGAATTTTGATGTGCATAATCTGCAGAAAATCAAACCAAACAAAACCCAGGAATACTTAACAAAGATCTAAAGAAGCCTTATTTGACAAAAGTGTTAATTATACACTTAAGCACATAATGCAAAGAGGAGTTTAGTTCAGGAAACTCTCTCTTCATATCTGCTCTGTTTCTATTTGGTTTATTTCTGATAGAGGTTATGAGAATATATATTTTCAGAGGACAGTACTTTAAAAAGTAGTAGTAGTGTGTATTGTTGTGTGTCATATAAAAAGGAATTATACATTTATTGTCTCTGACACCTCTTGTAAAATGCTGAGACCTATCTTTTCACTCCTCTAAATTTGTACTTGCATTTTTGTGCTTCCAAATACATTGATAGTGCAACTCAGAGAATTTGCAGCTCAAATGATCTAATTTATAGTTGCCGTCAAGCACCTTGCAAATTTTCTTGCCACCACTGAAATGGAGGCATAAAGGAAGATCATTCTTTCAAAAATTCGTTCCTCATATATGCTGTCAAGAAATACCAGGTGGAGGGGGAAAAAATAAGGACTACAAAATAATATACAAGGAAAGGTGCAGTATAGATCTGTAAAACACATCAACATATTATGAATGTTTTTGTGAGGTGCTTTTTATCTTATTCCTTTGCACTTCTGCTTTTCCCTTCTTTGAAAAGACATCTCAAATCCCATCACTCTGAAAGCTAGTGCTTTATCAAGGCCTCTGATAAACTTTTATACAAACTTTTGTGGACATTCAGTCTCAAAATATTGTGGCAAATGACAGCATTCAATTAAAGTACAGCTTAAAATAAGAATTTGTGTCTGTTATGCAATGTATTGCTTAATAATCAGTTATGGCATGCTGGCATACTGTGTTTGAGTAGACTTTAAATTAATTTTATTTTTTTTAATAAAAAAGTAAGACTTGATTTAAATAAGCAAAAAAAAATTATCACTCAGAATATGTATGTATTTATGTATTACAGATCTTTCTGAAAGGTCTAGAAATTCCTCTCAGCACATAGTACTTGCATGAGTGATGGGGTGTTTTGTCCTTTCTGCTGCTTATTTTTTCTTCTTTTTCCTTGGCTTTGATTCTGAGGACAGCATGCTCTTTTCATCTTGCTAGAGATATGGCTCTGCATAAATCTCTCAGGAGATCTCACTCTACCCAAGCAATTTTATGGTAAAAAAAAGGAATGCTTCCTTATGTCTGTATAATTTCAGTTGTGTAAATCAGTGCATTGACCTTAAAGCCATCCTGACTTTACTGTGGATCCACCTTGTTTGCAAAGTTTGGCATGTGAATTACAGGAGCCATAATATCTTTTGCCTCCATGCTATGCACCAGTAGATTGCATTTTTTCAGTAAGTGTTTGAAAAATATAAAGGTTTTATTTTTCCTGTACAGAAACAGGTTTCTTTTTTTNTTTGGGGGGGGGAGGGGCAGGAAGGGGGAGAAAAAAATGCAAAGGAAAAAGAAAAAGGAAAAGAAAAGAAAAGGAGTTGTGAGGAAAAGGAAGAGGTGAAAATTGAGACTTGATGATAAATATTTCCTTGGTGACCTGATTGAAGAAAATGCTATCTGGTTTGTAAGCATCAAGCAATTTTGCCTGTAAGCTGAGAAGAAGCCAGCTAAAGTATAAAATATGACTATAAAGCTTCACATAAACTACAGAAATGACAAAATAAAATATCTGTATATGCTAATTACATGGTGTAGACCTAGTTTTGCATTTCCATAAATCTTTCTCTTGAATTTTTATATTGGCTAGTAATTAAGAGACTTATGACAAATTACTTGATTTATATTCTCAGCCAGGTCTGGACCTTACCATGTACTGATTTCAGCAGGGAAGTTTTAAGAGAGACGCAGGAGTATGCCATACTTTACTGAATGAACCTGCAAAGCTGTTTTGTGCTGTCAGATGCTACTGGAGTGTCCATGGATTTTATGAGGATATATGAACCTTTCAGTTGTGGAAGAATCTTGTTTAAAGCATAGGCTTACAATTTGGAAAGAGAGCAAGACTGTGGCAACACATACCTAGAAATAGCTAGAATATATAAAGAGTATTAACTTTTTTTTTTTTTTAATGTCAAATTAAATCACATATAGTATGTATAAAATTCAAATTTCATTAGATCTCCAGGAAGAAATCACGTCCTATGAATCCAGTTCTTGAATCTAATTTCTTTTTAGCCAATTATACAATGTCAAAGAAATGCATGGACTTTTTTGAAGACAGTCTGGTTTACATAAACTTTATCTGTTCATTGCAGAGAATATCTAGGATCACCATTCCAAAGATGACACAAACAGGTTGAAAACTTGATTTAAAAACTGTTAAGAAAATATTCTTTCCAAGCAAAGAGAAGAAAAACATTTTGCATCTCATCAATTACTGGTTTGGTGGTTTTTGATTGTGTGTTATGGCTTTTTAATGTTTCCTTGTTTTTTTATTTTCTTTTTTGTCAGTGGGCTAATTCATTTTGGCTACAACAATTCAGTGTATATTTTGTAATCTTTATGCCTATGAGGTGTAAAAAGTGTTAAGAGGTTAGCAGCACAGGTTAAAATACTTCTTTTTTACCTCCTCTAAGGTAATCCATGTCTAAATCTTACACAAAATTAAGTATTACAGCTGGTCTAAACTGTTTAGAAGAGTTAGTCATAAAAAAGAATGAAAATCCTTAGACAACTGATAATTTTATTCCATGCCCAGCTTCTCTGCCATGCAAAGTAAATAATTAATTCTTCACTCTGAGCTATATAATACATTATTTTAAGGAAACCAGAGCTTAGACCTTGATAATTACTGGGGGATTTGAAGGACATTTAAGTATGATACATAGTGGTACCTGCAACAAAGAGAAGAATATTATCCAAACAGTATGAATGTAAGAGCTGCACTCACAGATAAGGAGAGTAGTTTTAATTCTATTTTAAGAGTCACAAAAATATGTGTAAGACATTATAATTATTGCCACAGGTCGGAAGGTTGCAAGAGAGCAA
Source organism: Dasyornis broadbenti (assembly GCA_013397935.1). Taxonomy (NCBI): domain Eukaryota; kingdom Metazoa; phylum Chordata; class Aves; order Passeriformes; family Dasyornithidae; genus Dasyornis; species Dasyornis broadbenti. Next base: position 198,237 of record VZRN01004924.1, on the reverse strand, counting down.
AATGTTTATGATTAGTAATCTCTTGTGGCCACAAGTGTCCAAAAGTGTTTCTTCTCTTCAGAAAAAAAACAAACAAACAAAAAAAACCAACAACAACAACAACCAAAAAAAAAACACCTAAAAACAAACAACCAAACAAAAAATCAAAATAAAAAAAAACAGGGAGAGAGCAGTGTGACAGGTTAAATATGAGCAAGTCACACACTTCAGTGTAGGGCTTCTAGCAAGGAACTGAGGGCCAACCCTTGGAAAACTCTTGTCCAGCTACTGTAAATACTGCTTTGCAGCAGTGAAATCTTAATTAGTATTTTTCTTCCATTTAACTGCTCCAGTGGGTAAGAGATGTCTTGTACCAATTTTTATCTTTTCACTCCCCATCTCCCTCCCCTGCCCCTTTTTTTTTAATTTCTCTACCAAAGATTTCCAGGGGGAATGGTGTCTATAAATTAAACTAACTGGCCACAGTGTTATATGATTATTGTCTAAGTGGAACAGATTTATCATCTTCAGTTTTTCATTTCCTGTTCCAAGATTTCTGTTAAATACATATTACTCATGAATGACAAAAGGACTAACAACAAGAGAGGCTATTTCCCAGGGGGAGCAGGTACATTTGGAGTGTGTTTATTATCGAGCTAATGCTCTTCACCAATAACCGATTGCACATTCTATTAGATTTTGTTCTGCTTTCTAAAAACTGTATATATTACCAGGTGGGGTTACATGTGTTAATCCACTGAGACCAATGAAAGCAACTGCCTCTCTTAACACTTCAGAACATTGTAATTGTTCACCCTAGTCTCTCATCACCTCTCCTATCCTGGTCTCACACTGCTGTGTTGGCTTGCAGGAGAATGCCAAGTAGAAGCGTCCAGAAGTACAGTTCACTGTGTTGTAAATGTAAATTAGAGATCCATGGGGAATTTCTGCTCTCATAAAGTCTCACTTTAAGGCACCCTAGGTTGAATTAATTGTTATTAGTGCACTGCAGTCTGCTTTAATTAATATAGTCCATTAACATATAATAAAAATTCAGAAATATAATTGAAAATTGTCAAAAGAATCTGACTGATAATAAAAGATCTATGCCCAGGTGATAGTTGCTGTTTTAAACACATAAGAACAACATTAAATATCACCTACATCACATATGCTTTCATCTGGAAGAAACCCCAGGTGATCAATGCACACAGTTACCGCTAAGCTTCCTTCTCTTCTGATTCCCTTCCTCTGGGGTGTAGAAGCTGCGCTGCAATTTTTGAACAGAACATGAGAACCCTTGTGTCCTTGACTATCTGATATTATTCTTTTCTTCTTTTTATTTGCCTCGTTCTGAAATACAAATAGCATAGTATGACAGTGACTGCAACAACATGGGAGCACTCTGTGTGTAAACACCGTGTTTGGCTATTTGCGGTGTCCTCTGATTACAGAAAATGAATGAAAATGATGTGACTCTTTTTCACCTGTCACAAAGCCATATCTCAGGAAATACCTAGCCTAGAGTAAGGGGCAGGCCAGGGATTTCTGCATTCTGTTCTTGTCACTTCTATTTGCTGAATTCTATGTGTTTCAGTTGTCATTTGCATAAAACGGAGCACTGAAATTTAAGGTACATCACAGTTGCTGTTGCGGCTGTGGGGACATCCCTGCCCTAAATTTAAAGTGACTTGGGCAAAACAGATGCTCAGGCACTTGCCTTGATTTCAGTCTGAAGTCTGCTGTTGTGTTGTATGCCACAGCAGTTAAACTGTATATAAAATGTCAGATAAAATCTAACATTCAGATTCCTTCAGGAGCTGCAATCACATCAGGTGTTACCAGTTAGCAACATCAGATACTGAACTAAGACAACAAATTTCAAACCTTTTCTCCAGTTTCTCAGGCTCCCCGGACTTTCAACTGAGATGAAAAGATTCAGAAGTAATTAAAGAAAAAATTACTTGCAAATCTGGCAGCAGCTAAACTCTTAGATACTCTGAGTCTTAGTCCTTATACTGAACAAAACAGAGCCAGGAGGTGACATTGGCTCTGACACAAGTTAGCACCAGCTGCTTTGTAATCTGTGCTTTTAATGCTGGCCCACCGCAGCTACTTGGAGCAGCCCAAAACAGATCAAGTGTTGGGTGCTAACTCAGCTCACAGTGAAGCAGTTTGGGTCCAGCACTCAGCCTGGCTCCCTTTTCTTTAACAGCACTTTCTTCATCAAATTATGAATGCATCCAGGTCTGGTCATCCCAGCTTCTCTCACACACGTGACCTGAAGGACCAATGTTGTCAAGTTTGACTAGGTTCTCTTCACAATCAATGAAAGAAAAACGTGTCTGAAAGGCAACTCATTCCAGCTAAAGACTTAAGGCAGTATCATAGATAGGTAAAACATAGGCAAAATGAATCCATTTCCTTTTGCTCTCAATTGTCTCTGGAGGAGCCAAAAAAGCCTCTCTCTTTCAATAATGTGGCAGGATTTAGGCACCTAAAGTCTCTCTTAATCACCCAAACTTTCTGCAATGTGACTTCCTGTCTTCCTTTCACTTTAGTGGGGATTTTAGCCAAATGTTAAAAAAAAAATTAGTTATCAAGTAAAAACATTCTTTCAGTTCTCTTATTGAAATCTGTATTTTCAAAAGCCTTTCGCCAAATAGTTTACCTCAATTGTCACTTACATTCAACCACAACTTTGAACACTAGGCTTAAAACTGTTCCATCTGAACATTCCCAAGTATCTGGATTTTTGCAAGCTTGGATCAAAATTTATTAATAGGCATTATGGAAATGTGGGGAATAATGTAACATTGAGAAGGGAGGACAGGCGTAACAACAATGAATCTTCCTACTGTTGAATGGATGGGGAAGTCTTGCTTGCTGGTTTGTCTAGTTTTTAAATTTACTGGAAAAAACAAGCTATTCTTTTGCTGTGGAATCAAGTTCCCAGAAAACAAGGACCAAATTAGTCTTATAAGTAATGGATTACAATGTCCCCATTTACTATAATCTTATCTCTTTAACCACTTACACAGTAATTGTTCGACAAAAGACTGACACTCTCCTATTTCCTGGTTGTGATCCTGCAGGATTGCAGCCATTAAAGAATCATCAAGCAGAAGAAGTGTAAAGTCTTTGTTGCACATTTTTCAAGAACCTTTATTAAGGTTTCTCTTTTTTCATTTGCTTGTAGCACACAATTTCTCCAGTAAAGATGTGCTGGTACTTGATTTTCTTTCTGCTCAACAACAGGTTCAATTAATTTTTTTAAAATGCTTTTTGAATTTAATTTTGTTCTCCTGGATTAACAAATCAGACTGAGCAGAGCTAGAGAACAACTGTATATTCTTTTTCCACAATATTCTTCTATTTAAATTCTTGATTTTAGAAGTTTCACATTTACAGGATGTGAAGCTCTAGACAAGCAAAGCATTCTTAGTATTTGAAATTGAATCAATCGAGATAATGTTGAATATTTAAAAAAAAAAAGTTTCAAGTAAAAGTTTTGATCTCAAGCTGAAAAATTCTGTTTCACTTTCCAGATACTCTGAACTGTTTATATCAGAAGGAAAATATTATTTTCTATGTCCCATGAAACACATTCTTAACATGTCCATTGTTATAATGAAACTTAACTGCACCTAATTAAAGCTGACTTCATCTGCTTGTATAGATTTTGAACATTTTTAACAGCTTTCTTAATAAGCAAACAAACATCCACACATTATGGTCGCAGTGTTCCTCCCTTGATTTTTGATCACCCAGAGAATAGAAGACCTGCATTTTAGGTCCTGCTCATCCAGAGAGAGTCTAAAGTCTTTTCTCGTGTATGTATATCTCTCTCCCTAAGAAGAGGGTTAATGTGTGTAACTCTCATATTAAGAGAGATGGTGAAGAAAGGGTCTTGAATGCTTTGATTCATGCACCCTTCCAGCTGAAGCAAGCTATGCCTTACTGAGATGTAAGTCCTGGAACCAGAAGAAGAGTAAGGAGGGAGAAGTTATACCTATAAAGTGCAGACATGCATGTCCAAGAATGCGTGTGCATTTCACAGTAAATTGTTGAGAGAGAGAGAGAGAGAGAGAGAAAAGAAAGAGAGAGAGAAAGAGAGGGAAAGAAGGAAGGAAGTGGAAGGCTTGGTAGTAATATCTGGAACTCTAGAGCTTGCTTTTTTTTTTTTTTTTAACTCTAGCTCACAGTGAGAATTAAGCCCCTTCTTGACTACTTACAGTCATCTCCTGCAATGCTTGCTTTTCTGATGTTAATGTCTGTTTTTGGTTTTAGAAATGGCATATACAGTCCTATAAAATCCTCAATATTTGAAGCAATTCTGAACTCAAATGGCTCTGGGAGCCAAAGCCTTTACTAATGGCAGCCTGTTTGTTACTCAGCGTGAGCTTCAGCTGAGACTAGACCAGCAGCAGGTTAGAAACCATGGTGTTCTCAGCTGGGACAGACATAGAGATGAAACCTTGCCACCCCATCAACCACCACCTTCTCAACACTAAAAGAGGCGGAAACTCAAGATGGAGTCTGCCTAAGAGTTCATGCAGAAACTCGGTATGAACAGATACATGCTTCCCTCCACAAAGGAGATATTCACAATTCTTGAACCAGTCTCAGGGACTGATCATATGCTTCAGCGGAACGGATGGAAGAAGGACCTGGTGATTGATGAAGGCTTAGTACAACTGTCGTACAGAAGCTCCCTGACCATAAATGTCGCATGATGGGAAGTGTGGGTGGCTGACTCTATACACTATTGTCAGGCATCCTGAAGTTATTCTTCCCCAGGAAAAAGTTTCAAGTAAAAATTTTGATCTCAAGCTGGTGCAGAAAATAGTTGTAAATATTAACCTCTACTACAATTTTAACCTCTGCTGTGGATATTTTATAAGAGGTGTGTCTTTCTCTTCAATAGGCAGGGAAAATTTATAGCAGAGTTAAAAAATAGTTAAGCTTCTTACTTTTTCTATAACTTTAAATGCCAGTAGCAAAAACTATGCTAGAAATAGCAAAATCTTCCAAATATTGATTGTATGGTCTCTTTGTAAAACTTCATGAAATTCCTGCTTGTTGTTTCTCCTATTGAGGAGCCTATTGAGGTCTCTTTGAAAGACCACTCAGAAAGACAGAAAAACTGCCTGCTGTATCAATCACTCTTCCAAATTTCTGTTGCCTATAAACTTGCTAAAGGTGCACTCAGTCCCATCTTTCACTGTATCTCATAACAGATTATGAGGTCTCTGTGTTTTCCTGAGAGCTGAACAAAAAGAACTTTTGTTATGCAGAGATAAATCACTATTTGAATGACCTCTTTTGGAGCTGAGCTGTAAACAGTATGCACAATCCACTTTGAAAGAGCAAAAATCTCCTTGGAGGTTTTGCTAAAACTTAGTAAACCTGAGGATGTGCAAATTGAGCTACAGTGCTTCCACAGACTTTGTTAAAACCCTTGATGGAGTGAATTTTCATGCTCTGGACCCTAATACTGCAATTAGACTTGGCTGCACAGACAGGAGTGACATTCACCTTCATTTTGCTTGAGGGGACAATGGAGAATTGCACAGTTCATTGTCATTTTTTATTAAAACAGATAAGAATGGACTCTAGGTTGTGACCCTTGTATTCAGCGAGACCTCCAAAAATCACTCAGCTGCAGAGATAACAATCAAGAGCACCCTCGAGGCTGTGTATGCTCTATATCAAGAGAAGCAAAGAACCTAGTGAAAATGCTACATGAATATTTTCCCTGGCTTCGTCCAAATGTTATTGCTCTTGTACCTGTCTTGTAAGATCAGCTCTGAAAGTTTTGCAAGTAAAGTGGAATCTGAACGTCTTGTTTTACTGCTGGTAACAATAATAAATAATAGAAACGTGACAGTACTAGGCTGTGAAATTTCCTTCAGAAATGTAACGTACAGATTTATCAAAAAACAAGCATTGAGAAATACTGAAAATATTCGTTACTAAGTAGCAATAATCCCATTATTTGTCACCTCTTTTCCATAGTAACAAAAGACAAATTGCTCCATATACTTATCTTTAGGTAAACATCTACTGCCTCTAAGATATTAACCGCATTTTAACTTGAACAGTCCCATCTGGGCTGAGTCAATATTTGGGCAATTGTCTTTAGTGTTAGACATGACTGTATGTGTCCATGAGGTCAAGCAATACTACGTGGCATTTTTGGGTACAACAGTTAGACAATGAAGAACCCAAGAATGCTTAACGTCTCCATGGTCTGTCCTTCAAAAATCTTGAACTCTAGCAAAAAACATAGAAGCAGTGAATAATGAAAGAATTACTTCCTTATTCCTCCAGATGGCTGAGAAAATTGAGACATTCTCCTACTAGGAAAGCCTTTTTGTGCTTAAAATAAACAAAAATCTGTGGATTTTGTTTTTGTGGGTTTTTGTTTGGTTTTTTTTTAATTAGCTGTTTCTCAGTTGTCCTTCCAGTTACCTTCTCAAATACTGACTTTGACATTTCTTCCATGTATTCTCTGTACTTTGGCTTGTACTTGGGAAATGAATGCTCTATAAAATGCTTAGTATCTCCTCTGCAGTGAAGCGAAGTTGAAGTTGTCTGCACCAGAGGCTCCTCTTGTTTTTCATCTTTCTCTGCCACCTTCCTTTCCTCACCTCTCAAACGCTTCTATCCTCTCTGCTCTCCTTCTCTCTGCACTTGCTTGTTCTTCTGCCAGCTGCTCCATCCCCCCAGCTCCGGTGCAGGATTCCAGAGAGGCAGTGAGCTCCCTCAGCCCCTTTGGGTTTAGCAGGGAGACAGAGCTCTGCGGGCGCTGACTCATCACGGCAGGGCAGGGACTGCTTCGCACGAGCATTTAAAGCACAGTGCTGACGACGGCTGAAAAAGAACCCGCATGGAAATTACACAATCCATGAAATTTATTACACCTGCAGTTTGCTAGTTGAGTTCCTAATTTGCATATGGTAGTTTGCCTTCAAGTGACACGATATTTAAACACATCTACTTCTACATATAAAACTCCATCCTGGTCGAGTTGAGATAATTTTCCATTTCCTATAGTAAGTGCCTATATGTCAAATATTAGTATTTCTGAACTTTATTTGTACTTTTAAATAATTTGGTCATGGAAAGATCTTACAACTTCTTAAATTTTTTGTTTTTAAGAACATTTGCACTAGAAAATTCTTCAGAACCTTTACTCCCTAAACCTTTCTTCTTTGTTGCTTTGATTTACATCTTCTAAATAATTTGCAGAATGCAATTTATAATTAAGTGCATTCTCACGTATGCAAATTCTAATGAATACTTGTCATGATTCTATTATTTTTAATAACATTACTGCTGCTATGCAGAGAATTCTTGAAGATCAGACCAATTTTTAATAGGTCAATGTTCTTTTTATAATTACCTGACTCATTTATTTTGTTTGCCTCTGCATGAATATTATTTGTTTGCTTTATTTGATGGTGTTAGCAACAGAGAAAATTAAACATCTCTGCAGGTTTGGTGCAGAAAATTGTTGTAAATATTAACCTCTACTACAATTTTAACCTCTGCTGTGGATATTTTATAAGAGGTGTGTCTTTCTCTTCAATAGGCAGGGAAAATTTATAGCAGAGTTAAAAAATAGTTAAGCTTCTTACTTTTTCTATAACTTTAAATGCCAGTAACAAAAGCTGTGCTAGAAATAGCAAAATCTTTCAAATATTAATTGTATTGTTTGTATACAGTTATATTCCTATTTGGGTCTTAATTCAAGGTACCTGTTTATGAAAAAAAAATATCCCAGTCATCTTCAACTCAGTCCCAAATCAAAATTAAAACACATCTAATCAAACTATATAAATTGATCCAGAATTGAGATCGTTAAGTCATCTAATCTATCTTCCCTTCTCACAGGTAGGATTAGCTATATCTAAAGTTTTTGTCCAATCTGCTCATGGAAAATCTTCCTATAGCTTCCTAGGTGTTGTGTTCTACTATTTAACTATCCTGGCATTTACAAAACTTTTCTTAAAGTCTAACCTATATCTCCCTAGCTACAATTAAATCTATTGGTTTTTTGGCTATTCTCATATTTGAAGACTGTTTTTCAGGTGTCCCATTATATTCTCTTTGCAGAAAAAAACAAGCTCAATCTTTTACTACAGAACATGTGATTTTAGCTATCTGAACATTTCTTCTGGCCCTCATTTCCTCCTCCCAGTTGCTTTTCAAGTGGTTTGTATCTTTCCTGAGTGCCCATGTGCTCCAGTAAACATAAGTTCTCCATTTAGAACTTTGTACCATCATAAAACTGAAGGATACTTCACATACCTTTCCTGCCAGAGTCCTCTTCCTACGCTTCAGGATGCTGTCTGGGTCTCTCTGTATGAGCATAAATCTGCTCTGAAACACTAGGGTCATTCTACTTCTCCTTGTCTTGAAGTTGTGGAATCATGTGTGAGAAAATATGCAATTTATTGACTAGAAAATGCTAACTAGAGGCTACTTTGCCTTTGATGTCAGAACTGATTGACACTGAGAAAACTGTTGGCTGCACTAACACTTTCGGTATATTTTACCTAATTACCCTACAGTGCAGTCATAAACAGTCTTTAGTGGAGGGGAAGACAAAATGAGGAATTTTTTTGCTTCC
>VZRN01004924.1:165276-189166 GCA_013397935.1 Dasyornis broadbenti | reverse complement strand
GGGGGGGGGGGGGGGGGAGTTTGATACAGTGCTAGAGAACATTGAACATTTAATAATTAATCCCATGAAAATACAGATATCTGCAACAGGATTATTTAGCTCCTTATTGCATTTTAGATCTCTTCACTATGCCTTAGATTTACATAAAATGCCCAACTCCATATTTGCATCTGGGCCTATATTAAAAATGCCATATAACAGTTTCCAGGAAACACTTTGAATCTATAGTATCAGATGAAGCCTGGTAGTTTCTTTACAGGAAAAAGACCCCAGGGTTTCAAACTGCATGAAGATGTATCTTCTCCTTAAGAGTTTTCTTTTGAACTATAAAGAAATATAGTATTTGCTACAAATGTCACATGGGGCATGCCTCAACATGGTGGATTGAATTTTCTTATTTGAGACTAAGATTTACAAAATTGTTAAGCTGAATATAAGAATAAAATCTTTTACTAGGGCATTTCAACTCCAGAAAGATTCCTATCATAGTTGTAGTTCAAGATATGTATAAACATGGTCAAATATTAATACCAGTCATGGCAGGTCTAAATTATTTTTTCGTAAAAAGAGCTTTGTTATCCACAGCTGTGTGAGTCATCATCAAACAAGTACCAACAGCTGTATTTGTCTGCAATTAAGGTACATTAGTATTATACAGGACTCAAAACAGTTGGCTTGAGTAATAAGAGTCCATTCCTTCCATTTTTATTTCAGGTGACTAACTTCATCCTATTGAATATAACTGGATAAGTCAATGAAGAAGATGGTGTTCACTAGAAAAAGGAGCTACACTCCTAAGTATTTGATTAATACTTGGATAAATTCCTTGGACACAGAGGTGCTATACTAAATAACATTTTCTGTTTTGTAGATATGGACTGAAACAGTGGAATCAGAAATCAATTGAAATTAATCATAATTTCAAATTAGCCTGCTGACTTTATTTGCAGTACTATGTGAATGTTTTTCAAGTTGTGTGTTTGACCTTGATTTTGATTTAACATACAAGGAACGGTTGGAATCTGTGGCAGGGTCNGTGTATTTGTGGGGGGGTTTTTTTTTTTTTTTTTTTTTTTTTTTTTGAATAGGAAATTATATCTACACTGCAGTGAATATGGAGGGTCAAAGCCTTAGCTGATGAGAATTAGATGCAATCAATGAGCTTTTATCCATATTCATCAGCTGAAGATCTAGACTAGAAATTTAAATTCTTGTTTCCCAGATTGTATTCATGCAAGTCAATTTATTTTGACAGTGTAATCAATACCTCTGTAAACAAAAGATATTTACAATAGCATACCCAACCATACTCTGGAGGTCATTACAGTGATTTCATATTTATGTTCATTCATTATTATGGGGTAATATTAAAAGTTTCACAAAAGTTTAATTCAGCCATTTTTAGCAAATTAAATTTGAATCATAGAATCGTAGAATGGTTTGGGTTGGAAAGGACCTTAAAGACCATCTAGTTCCAACTCCCCTGCCATGGGTAGACCTGTGCATTCTGCCACTGACCTGGAACCTGTTTGACACTATACTCCTGAAATATTTTCTTCTTCATTTTTCACAAATTGCTTATTAATTTTTGAAGTAACCCAAAATGCTGAATGAAATGATCATATACTTGTGTATTCTTGATCCTATCAAACCTAATCTTTCTGAAACAGGTAGCACTGACATTTTATTTGAGTTTGGTAATATTAGAAACTTTCTCAAAACTGTAGAAATTCATTACCTCCATTTTAAGGGTTTAAAATAAACCTGGAACGTTTTTGTTTAGAGGTGATTGACCATGTAACACTGTATGTGCCAACGCTGAATGTTTCATTCAGAACATTATATTCCATTCTATTTCTTTTCATTCTGCATTTTAAAGAATGATTTTTTCTCTTACAGATGATGGTCACTGAAATGCAGTACCGTTCTAAAAGAAGAACAGGTTGACAAGGTTTCATGTGACTGGCTTGAACATTTAAGTTCTAAATTTCACTGGACTAGTCATAGTATAGTGCTGTCTATAGAATGGCCATGAAATCTTTCAGTTTCAGCTGTTACAACAGGTAATGGTTTACCATTTAATAAAGATAGACTTTTGGAAAAAAGATCAGTCAAGATCCTTCTACTCCATCCATGTAGTTTCAGAAATTGCTCTGCAAACATACGCAGCTCTATTAACTCTGTTATTATATCTGTGCATTCATGTGACACCTGTGGTCAGTCAGGACCTGTGGCTGAGAGATCCTTGTGTATACTTCATAGGAAATGAAACAGCATATCATCAAGGCATCAGCTAGTGATAGCAAAACATTCAGTCACCCATTTAATAGCATGAAAACCTCACTATGACTAGTGAATTTTAACATGGGGAATTAAGCAAAAATTTTCTCTGCAACCAGCTGTGATTTTTGTGGTAGAGCTTCTCGAAACACTAGATAAAAAGATTAATTATAAGTGTATTTTTTAATTCTGTAAATGCAGCAGCGTATGGTATGAAGGTAAGAGAAACTGAGCAAAATATGTTTGCTGACACTTTCTGTAAACTGGATGAAATTCAATATATTTCTCATATGAAAGTCACCAGGAATATTCTACTGTGTATACTCTTGAAAGCATTATCAGTATTGTCAGCTGACATGTAATCTGACATTTGGCCTCAAAATGTTTCACACAGAGGTCAGCAGCAGATGCTTTATTTCTTTCACAACATGAATACCTTCTCTACTGCTCATTGTTTATGGCAGACATTATTAACTGCTGATTGAAGCATGATTTTTGTCTCAGAGAGTGAGACAGATGACCCAAGAGAAAAAACTCTGCTGGTTCAGGGCCAGGGCCTTTCAGTAGCCCAGATGTCTCTGCACTGTACTCCTGAAATCAGAGTTAGGATATCCAAAACACTTAACCACGTTCTACGAGCACACGTAAAACAGTATTTCCAGTAAAAGGAAGAAATTAACAAACCAGAGTGATTCCAACAGAGGATCACTAAAATATGGGAGTGGTTAAGGGGCTGAAGCATATGAGGCATGTGAAACTGAGGGAGTTGTGTTTGTCCATCATTCAGAAGAGTGTCTGGTGACCTAACCGCTGTCTCCAAGGATCCAATGGTAGAATACAGCGATGTTGCTGTGTGACCTTTCAGCACAGCAGCTGCACTCTTCATAGAAGTGCCTAACAAAAGAAAAAGGCACAACAGACAAAACTTGTTTCTAAGTTTCCCTGAATGTAGAGAAAAAGCTTTTCACAATGAGGACAATCAGAGACTGGAACTGGATGCCCAGAGAGTCTAAGGAATCTCCAGTCTTGCAGACACTCAAAACTCAGCTGCACACAGCCTTGGGAAAGATGACGTTTTATTAACCCTGCTCTGAGAAGAAAATTTGCTCCGGAAAACCAAACATCCATTCCAACCTAAAGTATTCTGAAGATCTTTTTTCTTGTCATCTCAGGTCATCTGCATCTCTGTTGCACCTGGAAAAGAAGACTTTCACAGTCACCTCAGGGACTGTCAAATCCAGGGTAGAAAGGTCTTGAGAAGAGGCAGCCCAAAGGCAGGATGAACAAGACAGAGAAAGAGCTGTCACCCCTTGGCAAAATGCAAGACATTCTGACTTCTCCAGAAAGGTCTATATGGAAAGGTTGGTTAGAACTGAAACAGGTGTCATGAAGGATGTGATGTTGCAGGGGAACTGAATGATTTCCAGATTTATACAGGATGATCTCAGAAATGAAGAGGAACTTTTCTCTGCAAAGTGTTTTACAGTAATATTAGCCTCTTTTTACCATCCTTCAAGCTGTGCCAATACCAGTGATCCTCCTGTTGGAGGAGAGAGGAAGTGGACTGATGCCCAGAACAGAATAGTGCAAAAGAGCACTGGCAAAATCAAGAGACGTGATCCTTGTAGATCCTCTGAGTGTGGCCTGAGAGCATGTTTGAGACAGGGAACCACAAGAAAAAAGGAAAATGTACACAATCCCAGCCTTCATATTAAATTGCTTAGTAATGGAGGTAAGGTAGCCTCTGTACCTACCACTGCACTACAGTTGGATGTACTAAATCAGGTGCAGCAAAGAACCAATGCTGACTTTTAATGGGAGGTACCAGTAGCTTGATTTTTTCTCATCTGTTTTCATCCTTATGCAGACTTTTCAAAAGGAAAGATTTCCGCCTGGTTCTGCCCTTCCCCTGGGAATGTGCTTACTCTTAAAGATTTATGGTTTCTTTTTAGGAGGGGGAGGGAGCTCTTTTAGGTGGAGAAACCACACTTACCATTATTTCCTTTAGAAAGACTCCCAGTGTTTCTTACTAATAAGTTACTTATATATCTCCTGAAGCATTCAATATCAGCATCAGTCTTCACTAAATGGTTTCTATTACTGGAAAAATTGTAAGCAATGGGTTATTTGAAAGACATGCTCAGTATGGTTTATAACAGACTCTGACTGAAGATGATATTGGTGCTGTTTTAGAAAATACGTTTGAAGACTCTGTTGGACTGAAGATGATGACAAGGAAATTTTATCACAGGATTATGAACATTCAAAACAGTAGCAACAGGTTAGGGGGTCATGCTTTGGCAATAGCAGTGAGAGGCAGATGAGGTTTAGCAGTGGTGCAAAGCACACTGATGCACTTCAGAACAGCTGAAGGAAAATTTCAGTAGATGGCAACTTTTTTATTTTTGCAGACAAAACCAAAATAGCACATTGGTTATGGAAAGAAGAGAAGGCAGAAAAATTCATGTGTAAAGGACAAGTTTGACAACCTGAAATATTTTGGTCTTTTCAAGTTAGAGGTTATTTTTCTTAGAGGTATAATTATTAAATGTTAACAAATCCTAACATCTAATATGTTGAGCTCCTTTCCATGTTGCCAGTATGACAGAGACATCATTTTGCAGCAGGAAGTGCTCTTTCAGCAGTGTGGCTCTGTAAGCATAATTTTCAAATGCTTTTCAGAGTTTATGCCTGGTGAGTGGGGCTCTTTACCTTGTGAACTTTCATGTTATTGGGCCAACTGAAATAGATGCTCTTGTCCTTTCAGGATAGAGTTTCAGCTATAACACTTAATTTCTGACCTTTGTGGGTTTAACTTATACTCCATTGTGACCTTCAGAATAGTGACATGAATATAGGTATTTGCATATTATAGATCCACATCCTGAAACACCTACTCAAATTTAGAATAAGTAACTGATAGGTATGCATATTGCTTGTGGGTGTTTTTGTGTTTGAGGCTTTTTTTGTTGGTTTGGTTTGGTGCTTTTTTGTTTGCTTTGTTGTTGTTAGTTTGGTTTTTTGGTTTTGTTTTTTTGTTTGTAGGAGATTTTTTTTTTGTTATATCAGTGAGATTTTTATTTTTTACTCATGAACACATGTATATATGTGTATGTGCCTTAGGACACCAGAACCAATAATGTGGTATTGAAAGGAGTACAATGTGCAACACATGAGCTGATTAGGAGGACCGTAAACACAATTTTTTTTTTATTATTTTAAAATTTGACCAATAATTTTTTTAAAGAATATATTATAAAAACTACTCCTAGAGTAAAATCTTATTTCAAGTTTCAGCATGTTCAGAATTTTAATGAACAAATTACATGCTCCTGAATATAGGGGTTTATATAATGAAAAGGCTGACAGTCCCTTAACTATAATAGCAAGAACAGACATTACTCTAATGCAAAAGGAACTTTTATCCAGAAGAAGGGTGACTCTATAAGTCATTGTTATGAAAAGTACCTTTCTACTTAGTTATATTCAATCTGCAAATCATAAACTCATTATTTTGCTGGCAAAAAAATAGGCTGGATTGAATTTTAAAGGTTTTTTTTCTTGCATCTCATTATTCTACATCTGTACTGACTCTTCCTTTCAATCATTTCCTTTGTGATTGCTCAGCTTCATATTTCCTATAATTTGTTAGGCTAAAATGCTTGACGTTTATACTGGGAGTCCCATGCAGCTAGTCAGCTCAGAACCTGACTTTCATCTTAAATGGGCAAAGCAAAAAAACAGGAGAAAATGGAGGCAAAGGAGAAGAGAAAAAGTTGTTTATATTTCTGAATTGGCTAATGCAATGCTGTAAGAGCTATTCTGGAATAGAATACCTTTCTCTTCAGATAAACACCGGCAGCTGTGCCATCTGCAGTATAGAATACCTACATGCTTCTGAAATGTATAGTGATTCTGTGATAGCTGACTTACATTTACTTACATAAAGCAAGCTATACTTTCTCCTCCTGGATTTGTTCTGCTTTCATTTACTCAGCTTGACAGTTTACCTTGTGTACAAGCTGTCAAAATTTGACTAATGGTCCTCTGGGAATCAGCTGGTCAGTAAATCTTTCCTTTCTCAGGCTGCTTTGGCTTTGTTGAATTGCTTTGTCATTATAGTAACCAATTGAATTAGAATTGGTTTTTTATTTAATAGGTCATTCTCTGAAACACAGACAAAAATTACAGCAGCAGCATGGTTACAAATTGAACAGAGCAGGGGTGGGAGAAAGCTTAATTTATTATTTATTTCTCTTGTGAATAAGGGTCTTAGATTTCCCAGTATTACCTTAAAAAGATGAAAAAAGAAACCTACCTGTTTATGTGAGCAATAATTATATATTCTGTGTAAGGAGAAAACATTCTGCTGCGCACTGAGGAAGACTGTTAGTCATTTCATCATGTTCTGCAGCATTGCTTCTCCTGACTGCACACAGTACTAATAAAACAAGTTAATGGAGTTTATTCTGTCACAAACACTACAATTTCTAAGAGCTGATTGCAGTCTATAGGAAATCAGTGTCTAACAGCCTCTTAAAGATGCACAGTAGTTTTAACATATTTTCCAACAGAAGATATACATTAACGTACTCTGGTTATATGTGTACGAAGATATGGAGAAAAGGAGCAACAACATCCACTGTTGCTAGTTCACAGACCATTTTATGGTAGTTGGATCAGTACACAACAAGAGTCCCTCCATGTTTCCAGTATTTACAAATTCTCCAAATGATAGTTTGTCTGGAAGTCAAATTAGCTAGAATATAGAATTCAGAAATTCACATTTTATAAGATGCATTTAAACCAAATTGTACTGTTTAATAAGTAACTTGCAGCTTGGATTATGTTGATAAAGACGTACAAACCAAATGCTGTTTCACAGTCTCTGAAATTGCATGTTATTCATACTAAAATATGAGGCTGATTATAAGATGCAATGGTAATCAGACTGAATTAATAGGAGCCCTTCAACAAACCTTCATTTCCACAAGACTCATGACATTCCCTGTAAGTAGACATTGAGAAGATGTATTATTTTGGAAAACAGATTTCAATTGTTACATGAGGAATGAGGTATGTTTGTTTGGTTGATCAATAGAACTTCCTAATTTAAAATATTGTTTAATAGACATGAAGGTTTTCTACAGGCTAACATGTTCTTCCACCCCCTCAGTCTAATACCAATTAAACTCTGAGAAAAGAGAAAAATGAGAAGAAGACATTTCAATGTTCACTAGACTTTAGGATCAAAGAAATGCATTTCCATTATGGAACACTACTATTTTACTTCACTGTCTCCTTATAAGAAACTCATCTCTTTGGATCATAGAATACTAATTAAAGCTAAGGGATCTTAGGAAAGCTGAGGCTTATTCAAATTTCTAAATCTGAAATTTTCTAACAGAGGCAGACACTAATGGGTCTTTGTGCAAAATTTAAGTGCACAGAAACTATCAGGAATGAAATAACAGCATTGGAGACAAAGCAAAATAGAGTTAGTTTATTACTGGCCTGGACTCAACTTTAGCAGGATGTCCTTTGTTCCTGTTTGTGATGCTTTTTGTGACTTAGTGAGAAATAGGAACAAAAGGGAGATGGCAGCAGCAGATGTGGATATAAAATGTGTACACTGTTAAACATATGGACTTAGACGAGAACAAACAGAACAGAGATGGTGGAATTGCCTTTGCCATACCAGAATTTCTGTCACACACATGATGTCTCACCAGCAAACTTCATTTACAGCCAGCACACTATGCCTATATAATTTTAAAATCTTTAGTGCAGTTCTAATTTTTTTTTTCCTGTTTCCTGTATTATTTTCAAGGTTAAGGGCATTTTATAAAGAGATATAATCCCATGTATTCAAACACAGTATTGATCTCATTTCCATTGTTTAATTTTGCATAGTGTAAAGTCTGTCTGGATAAAATAAATGTATTTTCAGGGCATCCAATTAACGATGTATTAAACATATTTTTTCCAAAAGTCTTTAAAGTGCATAATATTTTAAGTCATTAGTTTTTCAAAGTAATTTAGTGATTAAGCCCTATTAAGAATCTTTTGTCTTCACTATTAATTTCTAATACTTTCTGCTAGTATATCATGTCTTAGTCAATCTGCCTTGGTTTAATTTAACCTGAAAATCACATAAATATTTCTCATTTTCCTATATTCCTGATTAAGGGTCTACCAGTAGGTCAGCAGGATGTTGATAATGGGGCATATTGTCTTAGATAGATTGTTAAATCCTGAATAGGTCTGCTGACGTGCAGAGTTTATGGCTTCATTCTGCAATGTAAATGTGCAATGTTGCATGTGTGAATGTAAAAGCAAGATTGAGAAAGGGTATACAGAGATCCTTACTACCAGCCTGACTGGAAATTGCCCTAGGGAATGAAAAGAAGATTACTCAAACCTTCTGACAGAAGATGGCAGAAGAGGTTAGCGCCCAGTAAGGACAGCAAGAGCTCTGTTCGAAGCCCATGCCACTCTGATACATCTATTGCTTGTCGTTTTATCCCTGCTTCAGCAGTAATGAAACCAGCAGGCAACAGCTTCTCTCTAACACTGTTGGACAATACTTAGGGCAGCAGTTGAGCATAGCTACAGCATTAATCTCTAGTTTAAGTCCCCCTGACTTCATTGGTGTGTAAGTGTACAGTTCTGAGGACGACGTCTCTGCTGCTGTCCTACAAAGAAACAGTCAAGACCTGCAGACCGAGAGCTTTCCCTTTCTTCTAATACATTTGCTTCACCTTAAGTTTGTGCTCAAATAAATTTCTTCAACTATGTAATCTGCAAGGACTTGCAAGATCCTTGTTTAGATATTCAAATTTAAGAGACTAAAACTCATGAGATAACATTTCACAAGCACTGTAGGAAACATATGTATGGCTCTCCTCTTCTGATACAGCTTTTACTTATTTCCTCCACCATTTTAGATAGTGGTATGCTCTATTTCCTCTCTGTAAGGAAGAGATGGAAGGGTGCTTTAAAATGGCAATATTCCATTGGTTTTAGTTTGACTACAACTTCAATCACATTTACATTAGCTATTGATTTTTGAGTTGTGCTGGTTCTATTATGCATTGAGAATAGTTGTACTGAGAATATGTCAATAAAATTAAAGATATTAAGTAATAACAATGACTTTTAATTACATATTGATATTGAAATGCAGCAACAAAATACTCAAAGATTAGGCATTATTTTACACCTTTGGATAAAACTGAGGTTAGATCTCAGTTTCCATCTACCCATTATAATTCCTCATAAGCTATGTTATCTAAAGGAAATGTGAAAGAAATCAACCTAACAAATTTATTTATGGGAATGGCACGGGAGAAGCCCCTACAGGACTTTATTTATCAAGGGTTCTCTAGTTCTTCTTTTTACAGTAGGTACGATCTATAATTTTTTTTACTTTCTTACGTTACAGGAGGTTTTCACTTGATACCTAGGTCCCTCAGATCCATCTTATCTCAATATGTAGATAATTCCTTCTTTTCTTCCTTGGAAAGCTATGAAAATGAGGCACCAGGGATATAAAAGTCCCATTTGAGCGCCTCAGACACTGTATGCAATCCAGTGCAGCACCTTTTATTTCGACGTATCTGCAGGAATTTGTCGCACATTACAGAAATCCTCTCAGGGGAAGTACAGCAGCTGTTTAACAATACTTGGCATCAGGCTACAACGTATTAAGGTAGGAAGTGATGAGCCAAAACATATCAAATTGAACTGCAGGGGCAAAATAGGTATGCAAAATGCAAATCCTCAATCGGAATTTGGCCAATCTGCCAGGACTAAAACTGCTACCCTTGCAAATAGTGATGTGGAATTAAAACACAATTGTGGATATGCTGGATAGAAGTCTTACTAATCCCTTTGTTCAGGAACTTACTAAGAATTATTGACTGTGTAGATACCAGCCAATTTATTGAAGCTGTAGCCCTAGGGAACTACTGCAAGTTGTAGTGCATTATGATGTTCTGCTCTGTGGCATTAGTGCAAAATATATACCCACTGCAAGTCAATTTTAAATGCATTTTTCTAATGTGATGAATCATAGTCAGTGTTTAAGACTTTGGATCTACTTCTATTTTTTTTAAACTTTTTGGCTTGAAAGTAGGAATTGTTTATATTATCTCCAATGCTTTTTAAAATTACAGATTTTTCAGATGTATTATGAAGTATTATTAAAGTTTAAATTAAAGGCATTAAAATGTTGAGATAGCTGAGGCAACAAGGTGATTTCTTTGCATCAGTATCAGCTCAGGATTTGAACCATGATCTGAAGAGAGATGGAGAATCAATTGTACTGAGAGGTAAAGGAAGGATGTTTCAAATTAGTAGAAATGTGTGAAGAGAGACTAACTCTAGCTGTGCTGTGGCTGTTCAGAAAAGTGGAAAGACTGGTAATAGATGATCTCTAAGGGAGCAAGTCTGTTAGAGAAAGTACTGAAAATTATGGTTTAAAATAAAAGTAGAAAGGAGGACTACACCAGAAGAGATGGCATGAGGGAAGTACTTCCTCTCTTAAAACCAGGAAGGTAAAAAAATTCTGCAAATCTTGGAATGTTGATATTGCTGGAACCTGTATTTCTAGTAGTCACTGCTGACAAGGAAAGGCCGGATCAATCCATGGAATTAAGTAAAGACAAAATGGTAAGTTGAAAGTCAAAGATCAAAGATGGCACTAGTTAAGAAGTAGTTCTCTTTGAATTAGTCTTGTTTGCCAGAGGGTCACAGGAGAAAATTAATTACATGACCAGAAATGTGATGAAAATATATAGAAGTCATATTCAGTTTTCAATAGAAAATGCTTTAAATTCACAGATAAATAATTTATTTTTTAAAAAAAAAATTTAAAAAGAAAGTGATTCAACAGAATCAAGCAGTAGCTGGAAATAAAGTAATCACTGAAAGTGAAAGAAACAGTGTAAGAAGGATCCAGACAAGCTAATATCTCTATGATATGAAGATAAAAGGGGCATATTATGCAAAATTTAGTTTTTGCAGAGAATGTGCATTCTAATGTAAAGCAAGGACTTCTTAAGAATATGGGTCAATTAATTTCCATTGGATGAAAACACATCTAAAGTGGGGTGTTCCCTAAGGCTCACCAAACTGTCATTTGTAGGAAGAATTCACTAAAGACTTTGCTATTCTTGATTAAAATTGAAAGAAAAAGCAAATTTCATATCTTCTAGCTAAGAAAGCAGGCAGCTGATAGTTTGCTTTTGCTTCTTCATGATTGTATAAAAGTATGTTTTATACATGTAAGTATAGTCATGATACGTGATACTTGATTTCAGAGTCCACTTTGTTCAAATGCTGTAAGATGCTTTTAAAAGTCTCATAGCTTTGTGAAATAAATGACAAAATATTTCAAATCCTTTGAAAAGTACAACAGGAATTACTGTAACTGAGAAATGAACCCAAAAGAGTCTCTGGACATTGATGACTAGGTTAGAAATTGGCGAACATTATAATCCAAACATTAAAATCAAAACTAGAATTAAAAAATAAAATCTCACTTTGAGTTGTGAGAGGATCTATTCAATCCTACTATCAAGGGGGAATTAAGTGACTATATTTGAAGCTGTCATGTAATGCCTAGTTCCTTTAAAATCACTTATATATTTTCTTAGTGACTCTTCCAGACCATCTGAAACTGATAATGGTTTGACCCTCAGAGGTAAGAAAGTACTTCACCAGCAAGTGCAGAAAAGTATCTGACAATGGCAGTCTCTTTAGTCAGTGATAATGGTCATGCTCATCTACAGGAATTGGGAGAAGGAAAGTACTAGAAAAACAAAGGTTCTTGGGCATCCTAAACTCAACTGTTCGGCAATGAGCAAGGAAGAGGGAAGGGCCACTGAGACCCTGAGGAACTGGGTGATAATCTAAGTACTTTAGAGCTGCTAAGCACAAAGCTCATGAGCTCTGATATGTAAGAGTGTGTACTTTATGTGTAGGTAAAAGAAGAGCGAAGGAGTTGGAGAAATGCAGACAGCTCTATGGCAACACTTGGAATTTGTGTTTTGGAGCTCAGTGGAGTATGCAGTGCTTTCAACAGCAGCTCATGGTAAGTGCTCCTTCTTTAATGGAAGTACTGAAATAAGATCTTTCCAAACATTATCAGGCATATTTCACCTTGCAGACAAAGAATATTGGCTAAAATACCCATTAAGTATTTGAGTTTTACAGTTCATTTAGGCTGTACAGACAAAAAAGCCCCCTTCAATAAAAAATCTTGAGAATGACCTTATGCTTCTTTCTCTACAAAAGAAAAAAGCTTATGCTGTGTGGATGAATTAGATGATGGGATACCATGGACTGCAGTTTAACTAAAACCATTGATCTTTACAAATTACACCCATTTGACAACAGGGATCCATCAAACTCTGATAGTACAATGCCAATTTTTTTTTTTTTCTTTTTATACTTCGTTCCTTTTATCTTTCTTCACCTGTTTCTGATTATCTTCTCCATTTTATGGTGATGGCACTAAATGCTAATGAGGTCATTCCTGGTCCTATCCCAGTCAGCCTTTTTGGCATGATTATTTCTGGAGTTGTACCAACTGTGTGGAATAAATGAGATTAGCACAGTAGGAGACATTTTCAGAGTTTCATATGAGAGATTTCACTGATAGTTCACCTTGATGGCACAGATTTATCTGCCTTGCTAATTTGTGTGCTTGAGCCTGCCTGTGCAAGTTTGTGTGCATGTACGCTCTTTGGCAGCCCAGTCTCACAGATACTACAACACAAAAGGGTGGCTTAACTATTTGTCATAATTATGAGAGGGATCTGTCTTTTCCAGCTTTCTTGAGTTTATTTTTGTTGCTGGACTGTAGAAGCATAAGGAAGGGGAGGAGTGATAGCCTCAAGAGAGCTGCAAAATAATCTCTATTAACATAGCTACAGATTCTGTGAAGTTGTATGAAGCAGTCACTGATGATGAAAATTGCTGAAAGGAGCCTCCAGTGATCACACAGAAATGAATTTGGACTGTTTTTTCCGTTTGGTTTTGAGGGGGTTTTGTTTGTCTGTTTTTTGTTAGTTTGTTTTGGTAGCAACGTGGATTGTGTTATGCCCGTTTAAAAGAAAATATATAGATCTGTATTGACTGATCAGAGATTTAGTTAGCATTTAAACAAACTCTGGCATTTGGTTTGTTTTTTGGTTTTTTTTAATCAGATAATGGTTTTTCTGTAACTTTTCCCATCAGCTTTACTAATTCTTGCTTTCAGGGTAGGGCTTTTTCCCCCCTCTGCCTTTTTTGTCCCAGGATGTTGCTGAACTATTTGCAAATACCCGTTTACTCGTTCAAACCCTTAGCTGAGCTCTAGTAACTTAGATGACCTCATGTGAGTTAGAACTGACCTAAAACTTTCTTACCCTGTAACAGTTTATCTGCCAATTTGATATCCAAAAAGAGGCTGTTTGGCTGTATAATCTCACATCTGTTGGTTGCTGACCTCCTTTTGGTTCTGACCACTGAACTAGATAGACCTTGACTCTAATCCAATGTGACAGTTGTATTGTCCCTCTGTCTTGAAAGGGTTTTGGCTGGTGCAGGGATCCTGTTGAAGCTCTTATGCCATTCTCATGTCCAGCTCCAGAATAGGAATAAGGACAGAGAACTGTAACAACACAATAATATTTAACTTTAACGTTTGCTGCTAGATGCCCCTGGTTTAGTGCAACAGAGGCTCTTGATAGGCCTATTTGCAACCCCTAGAGTTTTGTGTAGTATTTAAGTCAAATATGCATATGTACACCTTTTTCATTACAGCTAAATGCAAAATAAAACAAAACAAGCAAATAAACAAACAAAACAACCCACCACACAAAGCTAACACCAGCTGTGTAAATGTACCGATTAGCTCTCTAAATGGAGAAACATAGAGATTTATTGTTGTGCTTTTAGCCATTAAACTGGGAAGTAGCTGCCTCATCTTCCCTAATTTGCAGCCAATTCCTGACTCAGGTTTCCTCCTTTGCTCAGTTCAGAGTCAGCAGAAGTGTTGTATGAACAAGGATGAAATATAAGCTGAGTAAGGACTCCTTTCTTGATCTACAGGGAGAGACAGAGGGAATGATTATAGGACAGATAGTCTGCTACTCTTAATGGAAAAACTTTATAACAGAAAATATTTTTGGAAACTGAGACTTTTTTCTTTTAAGCTATGTTGACTTGACAGAATATTTAGCAATTTATCTACCCCCTTCTGTAATCGGTTAGAAAAATAATGAATGCAGAGCTAGTTATTCTTTTCAGAGTTCCAACTTTGGGCTTCATATACAGCTGCTGCAGAGGAGATCGCAGAGTACCGGTAGGTGACAAGAGAGCATGCATCAATGTCACTGCATGGCCAGTCTTGGAGACAAAGGGTCCTGATCTTCTTTTGTTCCCTCAGTCAGAAAAGACAAGAAGATGAGCTGAAACCCATTTTTATTCTCACAGATGTCAACATCAAATTCTCACTACACCGGAAGGGGGCAGAAGCAAGCACTGCTTGAGCTCCTTTTACTTGTCGTTCCTCACATGCACTGTTCCCTTCCTAAAGGCTCCATTTTAAGATCTTTTCCTGAGATGTCAAAATTTCCCTCTCCCCATTGCAGGTACAGTTCCCACAACACAGAGCGTAGGAGAGTGAGAAGACGAGCAAGACTGTGCTTAATTTCTGGAAGTTGATAGTACTCTCCTTCAAGATAATGGAATACCATGAGGTGTGCTCTTGCATATTGCTTCCTTTCCTAATTCAGTTCAATGGGATAGTGAGAACAAGTTGACATTGTTAAAGTAAATGATCCAGGGCTTTGGTAATGAAGACACATCCAGAGTGAAGTTTATTGCTTTAATTTTAATCTTGAACAACTCAAACAGTATTTAGTAGGTTGTTCTAAAATATCCTGCTGTGTATTTTCACTGTGAACTATATTTCACCATGGTGCATACAAAATCATTTATAATAACTTGATTTATGGATTGAAATGGCTTATTTATATGCAGTGTGTATCGATATAGAGCGTTTATGAATTTTCTCCATAATAGCCTATCATTAACCAGAATTCCCAGAGTGGGAGAAAAGGGGCTAGACACTGGAGACTAAAAAAACCCACTTTAAAAAATGCTATACTATGTCCCATCTGCTTGGATAGAATTCATTTTTATTAAATATGAATTTCAAAATGATTAATTTGATTTTTCTTGTCTCCTAGCCAGAAACTGGATTTGGAGGAAGTCACACAATATATTAAAAAATTTGGAGTTTTAGCAAATCCAAGTATGTGAAATATTAATTTATTTTTGGAAGGAACTATAAAACCTGCAAAACAACAAGGAATTAGATTTCCACAAAGTAACTGATTACCATTTTTTTTTTGCCCAGTATGTTTTACCCTTCTATAATTTTGGGATTTGAATCTCCTGTCAGTGTACTTCACTGTTATAACGTGAGTGCATGAATTCACTAGAATTATATCAATCCAGCAGAACATAAAATCAAGCCTGATGCTCCTTCCAATACTAAGAAGCCATTTAATAACAGACAGTATGTCTGGTACACCACGCTTCTGCAGCAGAGCAGCTTTATTATGTACTGTTGCTTAACAACTGTTGCTTAACAACGAATGAGGGTAATCCTGACTCTTCCATCACAGAGCTCTCCAAACTAGAATCAGTACTAACATCTGTAAGGGTAGGTTGGAGAGGAGGAAATTAAAAGATGCGAGGAAGGCACTGCAAATATTCCTACCCTCTGCCAATCTATTTGCATCTCACATACCTTGAGCATTCTCACCTTTAAGTGCCTTATGCATGTGGGAGCTTCTTGAAAGATAATAAATATGAATAACAGCCTGTAGCACTCCCACCCTCATGGCTCATTTCTAGCTACTGTTATTCCTATCACTTTTTCTTTCTTTCTCACAGAATGGTTATCTTTATTTTTATTTATTGTGCTCAGGAGAGTTAGTTACAGATTACTGTGATTCTGCTACTCAGTAATGACATCAGTAATGAGAATTATGTAAGAAATTCAGTCAAACAATAAATGTGACAGCATAGAATCAGATTTTATTATGTATATGTGTGGCAATTGGAGGGTGATTTCAAAATGACAAAGTACTCAGGGTTTCAATGCTTCCTGCAGCTGTGCCCTCCTTTAAGCTTTATTCTCCATTTAAGAAAGAAAAAATCTAAATCTAAATCATACACTATAAACTCACAGTTTAGCCATTTCAATATCAAGAGAAAGTTGAAAGCCAGTGCAGTCATGAATAAGCACCAAGGAAAGCTTCAGACAGCTACTGTTTTATAGTAATGGGAGGCAGAAGGGAAGAATGTTGTGAGGAAAAGATTTCAAAAATCTGGAAAACAACTTTAAATAAAGATTTACACATAGAAAACTTAGCTAAGTTCTTACCATTTACCCTTTCAGAAAAGTGGTCTAATGGATTTATGTTTGTATCTAAAAGGAGATTTAAGGTGGTCTTCACAATGGCTTATGTAAAAAAAAAGGAAAGCTGGTTATCCTAAACTCCTGCAGTCAGAAAGGAAAGGTGTCCTCCACTAAGGAAAAGAAAAACAAAGCATGGGTTATGATTTCTCTTTAAGTTTTGTTTAAATAAGCCCTTTTGTTTTTTTCAACTGAGACATTTGATGTCAGTGTCTTTTAATCAGGGCTTGATTTTCAGTCATTTGGTATTTTGTTATTTTGATATTGCACCTAACAAGCCAGACATGCAGACATTTCACTTTGAGAGTTTAATTTCAGGAAGTGCTCAAGCACAGATAAGAAGTGATCTCTTCTGTGAACTTTCCCACAATATAAATATGGAATAACCACTCCATTCAAGTCCTTCGTGTTAAAAAAAGCAATAATGACCAATTTCATATACCCAAAGACATTCAGATTTTGATTCACTTACTTGAACCTCCATTCTTGCTTCAATTGCATTTTAGAAACCAAGTTTGGTTTTCTGTTGTTTTGGGGATATTTTTTATGAACCGATATAATTTTTGCCATAGGCTTTCTGAAGGAACACAGGTAGATCACCTCAGTTAAAACATAAACCTTTAAATTTACCTTTCATCATCCCCCTGTCCAGGTGTGTTTTGCAGATGGCTTACTGAGACCAAATGTCTTTGTGACAGCACTGCTCAGATTTTCTAGTGAACGTGAAAAAGATCAGCAAAGATATTGTTGCTGTATTGACAGATGTCTTTTCACCAGCTCACTACGCTAATGATCCCCATTTCTTAGTACAGTCCACTTTCATGCAGCACACTGTGGAATGTTCCAGTATGTTGCAGACCACATGTGTGCAGACCCTTGCCATAGGAGCTTAACTTTGACTCACGCTGAGATATCATCCAGATTCCCATGAAGTCTGGAGCAGAAAAAATGCATGTGCACACACAACAAACAGCACAAACACAAACTGTGCTTTCAAATTCTAACATGCTTAACCCAATGGCAAAATAAAGCCTAACGTTTCATGTGGAATTTCTCAGTCACAGAAGCAAGACATTATGAAGAGCAAGCCTGAAAGCTGAGTTGTTTCTCCTCCAGAGGGAGAAAAACCAGCTGCAAATGAGCAGTGGTATTTATTAGCCTTAGCCGGGAATTCCTATGACAGTATTTTGGATCTTCCCATTACCTACTTTGTATTTTCACTTTGTATAGAAAGTTTTACTTATGTTGTGTACATACTTCTTCTCCTACTTGTTATGCTCTAAAACTGATTCTACCTGCTCACAAAGCTGCAAACTCTTTCGGTGATCATTTGGGGGTTGTTTTATACCCGTGATGACACTGCTATAATCCTGAACCTTTATTCCCAAAGGCTCCACTATCAACCTTTGCTTGCTACACTGGTCCTGCAAGTGCTTGTGAACATATTTGGCTTTTCCCACATAGTTAAATATCATTTGTAGCTGTCAACTGAATCATCACTTGAAAGTGTACAATTCTGGGCATGCTGACTCCATTGCATTTTGAATCAAAATGTTTCATAATGGGGCAGTCTCAGGTATAAGCAGGTATGTTTTCAGTGCTCTGTGGGATCTATTCCACACTGCATGGGGCACAGCATGTGCATGGAATTTCTGTTGGTGAAACCTATTCAATATCCATGAAGTGTTGTATTAAATCCAGTGAAATGAAAGTATGAAAACAGGTATTATGCTGAGGTTCTGTCGGTACTGCTCTATAACCAGTGCAGCTGACCTGTAGATATTCCAGAATGGGCTCTAGTAGATACTGCATCCATGGATGGATCTAGTCTAACTAATTCAGTGGTCTCTCTTAACATGCCCAAAAACTCGGGGTGGGGTATTAAGGATTGCTTTTTTAGATATGTTTGAGAATCCATTTTCTATTTGCATTTGGGGTGGAATAATCTCATGCAACAGCATCTGTTGGGATCAGCAGTTTTGTCAGGGAAATAGATTTTTCCCTTTTCAGCAATTGTGAGGCCATACCTGGGTGCACTGTGCCCAGTTTTAGAGCTCCCAACAGAGGAAAAGCAGTTGTATACTGAGTAATTCTGCTGGAGGAACTCCAAGAAGATCAGCTGGCTGAAGCCCATAGGATATGAAGAGAGGCTGAGAGAGCTCAATCTGTTCAACCTCAGGAAGAGAACACTTAGGGCAGGTCTTGTTCTCTACACAGATAACTAGAGGAGGATGTGGAGGAATTGGAGCTTGGCTCTTCTCTGGAGTGAATAGTGGAAAGATAAGAGGCAATAGACACACCTTGGAACACAGGAAATATTTATTTATTAAACTTAATATGCAGGTTGGTGGTTTTTTTTTTTTTTTTTGACGTTTGTATCAGCATGTGGCAGGTTGCCTAGAGAATCTGCAGAGTCTCCATGCCACAGTATACTGAAGATTCAGCCAGACATACCCTGTTTTATTCGGTCCTATTTTGAGCAGGTTAGGCTGAAATCTCTGTAAGTCCCATCCAGCCTACCACAATTCAGTGTTTACAGGCCTAGAGCATCTCCTGTCTCTCCTTCTTCACTGACTTTGGTGTCTACAGGGCTGTTCCTCTCACATATTCTCACTCTGCTCTTCTCTGGCCACTACTACATCTGTGCAATAACATTTTCTTCCTTCTTAAATCCTTTCTTTCTTCCTCTGTTGTCACAGAGATATTACTATCACTTCTAATTGGCCAGCGGTGGGATAATCCTGCAGTCAGCCGGCATTGGTTTTGTTAGACATGGGGGAAGCTTCTGTCAGCTTCTCACAGAAACCACCCCTTTAGGCGCCTCACTAGCAAAACCTTGACATGCAAACCCATTACAGAGGGCTGGATCTCCTCTCCCTATGAGAGAATACGGATTGTCCAGCCAGGAGAAGAGAAGGCTAAGGGGAGACCGTATAGCAGTCTTCCAGTACCTAATGGGCCTACAGAAGGTCTGCAGTACTGGAAGAAGAGGGAATGACTTTAAACTAAAAGACAGTATGTTTAAATATTAGGAATAAATATTTTACTGTCAGAGTAGTAAGGCACTGGAACAAGTTGCTCAAAGAAATTGTGGATGCCCCGTCTGTGGAAGTCTTAAAGGTGACGTTAGCTGGGGCTTTAAGCAACCTGGTCTAGTGGGAAGTTCCCTGCCCATGGCAGGAGGCATGGAATCAGATGATCTTTAAGGTCCTTTCCAATCCAATTCTGTCATTCTATGATTCTGTGAAACAAACCCAAGAATTACATGACTGGCTGTCTTCACCACTGAACTGTCAAGTCCCTCCTTGGCTCTGCTGTGGTCCCCTGTGGTCAGCTTTCTCTCCAGAATGAGCATTCAATGAGGAGCATGAGGTACAACTCTCTTGGCTTTGTGCAAGGTGATTGATGTCTGTCCTTCTTTTATTCACCTGTATGGACACAGTAGCAGGGACTCAGAAACATGCTTTAGCTAAGAACACCAAGTTTGTCTGCAACATCAAAACATGACTCATGCAGCTTTGTGAAACAGAACATGCTTCAGTTCACTTTTTGTAGAACTGGAAAAAAACACCTTTTGTAGAACTGGAAAAAACCCAAGGGTTTATGTTCAAATTTACAATGAACTGGCTTCATGCCATTCCACGGTTATGTAAACGAAAAGCCCAATTGACAAAATATAGGGAAAATAAATATACAACCTGGCTTTCTATGCCAGTTACCACTATACCCATAATTAATTACTGGTTGAGATTTTGGTCTCCTGTGGCAACAGCAAATCATTCATTATTTGCTCTCCTGATTTATGACTGATGGAGTTAGAGTGCTATTATGCACATTTGGATTTATATTTATTTCATTACATTAGTATTATTTTAATTTTAGAGAAGTTTTTCCAACATTGTTTTGCTGGCATATGTCTGGGATTAGAAATTTAGATAAGCACTAGACCATACTTGTGTTTTTTGAACTCACTCTTCATAAAATTTTGTGCATATAGTGTATGTAGTTTTGATAGGGAGAAAGGGAAGAACTCAGGTATTGAAAGCAGAGATTACTCCAGCTGTGTAAAACACCAACCTGCAACTGAACGTGATTAAAAAAAATTAAAAAAAAATCTTGAAAGTAGAACTTGCAGCTACAAAGGACATGAAATGAGCCATTTAGCTCAGCGTACAAGTGGACGAAGAACCCAGCTTACACTGCCATAGATGTTTTCATGCCTCAGAACTTCTAACACTGCTGCTGAACCTTACTAAAACCTTAGTTCAGTGTACGCAGTTAAACTCTCATCTTTACAAAGTGCAATGTTATTTTAACAATGTCAGAGACAAAAATCAGAGACAGGAGCTCCAGGTGTACTTGTTCGTGAAGGATAAACATCCTCTTGGTAGAAATGATTGTGTACACATGAAATAGAGATTTCTGGAGTATGAATGTTTTTGTACAGAGCCCCTTTTCAGAATAGAATGAAACTCTGAAGTTCCATTGCAGAATGGTTTGTAGGGAGATAATACCTCTTATAAAAACAATTGATACAGTCAGACAAAGCAGATAATCTTAGAGAGTTTTTCCAAAGTGCAGGAGGCTTCTCTATCAAAAGACTGATTTTCTCAGTTGTATGAGGTATTATCTCTTTCTGAAAACCTTGCTTCATTCATATACCTCAGTCTCTAGGTTTGTAGCAACAAATATTAGATGAAAATATTCTTATTTAGGAATATCTTTGAAATATGAGCTTGTTAAATATTCACATGCTCCAATTACAATCAATGACTCTCAAACACTGCTAAATGTCAAGTACAGGTTTAAGTACTTAGCTCATAATTTCCCAAGGAATGGCTGAGGTCTTTGTGCCTGACTTTTTTATTCTCTTGCCATTCTATGATTTTATGTTATTCTATAATTCTGTGACTGGTTCATAGAACCATTCTATGATTCTATGAATGGTTCATAGAAGCATTTTATAATTCTGTGCTGGAGAGGTGATCCAGATACCTGGGTTTTTCTCTTTATCTGATGTAGTAACCAGAAGAAAGTTACTATGTGTTGAAAGAACCATGCTCTCAAACAACATTGCTTTTTTGTTTTGTTTTTTTTTTTCCTAGATGAAGGTTTCTGTATGGAAGAGCAATAACTTGTTTTTTTTCCTTTCCTGTGGTTAGGCTGTCAAACTGGAGAGAACACTGCTTTTAAACATTACCAACAGATTAAGGCATTTTGAGTTAAGTCTCCCTGCAGTGCTCATTCCCTAGTCCAACAACATAGGGCTTTTGTTGGTATTTTATATGTTACACAACACACTGGCTTTTCTCATTAACGTAAGAAAACAGAAGTTTACAGAGGTACGCTTGGTATCTGGTACCTGAGAGATTGCAAAAGCTACTTATTTGATATATATACCTTGCAGTTATTTACATAACAAAAAAAAAGAAAAGTCATTCCAAAGCAGGAGAAGGGAGGCTTAGTGACTGCAATCTCATTGAGTGCAAAGAAGTGCCTGTAAACAAAACTGCATCTGAATAGTCTATTTTCTCTGCCTATGCTGAAGGTAAGGCAGAAAATCAAGCAACTAAATAACATCCTTTCAACTTCAATGTCATAATATACTGGCAACACAGAAATATATATACACAAATGCAATATATACATTATACATCATATATGTTTGTTTACTTTTTCCTGACATCTGCTTCTTCCAGAAGATTCCTCAGATTGTTGAATCTGGTTTTCAAACTGTGAACACAGACATGTTTATTCAGCAGGTAAACATAGGTTTGCAGTATGTGCCTTGACATGCTCCAAGGTAATTTTGACTTGGGTAACAGCAAACTTCCAAAGGCATAAGCCACCACCATTGCTTATATTGCTGAGTCTTTTGTGTTACAGGGACCTAACAAAGTTGGACTCAGCCACATTTACACATAAAGCAATCCTCTGTCCTAACTGGTGAATGATCAGACATAACAAAATACAGATCTTCATAGTGGCACTGTCGAATCAAGGAGAAGCAAACAGCTCTCTATGTCTTCATTCTACCTATAACCTAGTTAGCTATGTCTTTAAGCAGACTTTTCTACAGATTAATATATACTTCCATAAAGAAATTCATAAAGAAAGGGCTCTGTAGCCCACTGCCAGAAAAGTGAATGGGGCCAAGGCAAAAATAAAAGATAGAAACTGATGTCACACATTGTAATTAGAAGGAAATAGCAATTCAGATTATATGTTACCATAAGCCTTGTGGTAGTGATCCTTTTCTTTGTTACCATGCACTTGGTTATGCTTCTTTCATTGCTTAGTGTAAACCACTTGAATTTAGATAACTGCTCTATTTTTTTTTTCCAGAGGTAGACAGTAAAATTCAACCTTAAGAAATTTTATAATGTAAGTGTCTAAAGAGCTGTGGCTGATAGTGTTATATTTACTTAGAATTTATTTCTGAACTGGGGTTAGAAGAGATCTTTGCAGCTCCACACAACCTTGTTGTGTTATAGGTGTTATCTCCATGTACTTCTATATTCACTCTCAGAAAGCTGGATTCGGCATTGACTTTATGTCTTTCCTACATAGAAGATTAAGCAACTATTCTTCCTGCTTTGCTGGATTTCAATTCTCACAGTACTAAGAAAAGGACCTCGAGTAAATTTTGTTGTGGTTTTTTTTGTTTTTTTGTTTTTGTTTTTTTTTTTTTTTAAGTCAGGTTTTAAATTTAATGATTTGGAAATATCCATTCAAAGAGAAAATGGGATAAAGAAAATCTATGCTCAAGGCCATAGGCATATAGATATTGGGACATATGTGTTGTATTGTTTGTCGCTAAATTTGTACTTTTTAATGTGCATGTACGTATGCCTGCCTCTCTGAGTGAGACCGTAAGATAGGAAAGACAGAAATAAAATAAAAATCCATTCCCTTTCAAGGAATTAATTTACTGTAGAAAACAGAGCTCTTTCCTTACTGGAGGATACCAAACAGATTGGTTATTGGCAGACTTTGCTTTTGGTCTTCAAATACCATGGTAAGAACCAAGCCCTTCTATGCAGATGGACTGAGCTTTGCAACTCAGAAGACATGGGAAAGGCAGAGAGGTTTTCTGAATGCCCCTTGCTCAGAGAAAAAAAAAAAAAAAAA
>VZRN01004924.1:125395-165248 GCA_013397935.1 Dasyornis broadbenti | reverse complement strand
AAAAAAAAAAAATTCTTTCCCTGAGGTTTTATTTTGCCTGTAGTTCTTAGTTGTTACAGTAGTACTTGCTGATAATAAGAAAAATATGTGTCTCAATTTCATGGTATTGGCCTTCCAAACTTGGGTATTTTATTGCTCTTGAATTGACTTCTATTTTTGCTGTGATGACACTTTAAAATGAACATCACATCACTGATTTCCATAAGCACAGATGGAATTCATCAGGGAGTCATAATTCCAATTCTTTCCCTCCTCCTCTCATTTTGAATGACAAGTGTAATAATAATGAGATCAGAAAAAGACATAATCTTTAAAATTAGAGAAGGAATGGCTAAAGTGAATGGTTGTATTAGTGAACTAAGAAATTACATTTTCATCAAGACAAAATTAGATACTTTCAGAAAATGCTTGGACAAAGCTGAAAATCACATGAGCTTTTCAGAGGATTAGATGCAGCAAATGAGACAGGACACCATCTATGCACTGAAAAAATGATGTGCCATGAGGCTGTGATATTTAAGACAGGGAGGAAAGTGCAGCCTTTTCTATCTTGGAGGAAAATGGGAATATTTTGTCTCCAGTTGTTATCATGGATGCATCAGTATTTCAGAAAAATCTTATCACGAGTAGATGTTTTTAGAGGTAGACATACTGCATCTACCTCTGGCAGACACCAAGGTATTTAGGCTTGTTTGCTCTTTATTATTACACTTCAGCACAAGTGGCAGAGCTTGTCACAGTTATAAGTACTTTTGAGCTACTTAGGAATCAACATCCGATTTTATATTCTTTGCTAAAGCCAGAGCTAAACAGTTTCTGCTTCAGAAGCCAAGGGCTGTTCAGTTTGATGTTCCTCTAACAACTGGGGATGACGCTGGTTGCTTCCCTGAAGTTAGAAATACCTACAAAAAGGCAAACAGAAAATGGAAATATGCCGTCGAACGCATCCTTTTTCACATATGGACAATGTCAGCATTTACTTTAGAAAGATAGCTTCATGTAATGGGAGATAATATGCTAAAATGAGGCAGGATAGAGGCCATTTTGTACAGCTTCATTCTATGCTCTCTCTGCCAATCTTTGTAAATCATAATCAACACTTGACATCTGCTACTTATTGTCAACATGAAAAGGAAGTTGGAAAACAAAATTATGCTTTCCATGCTGTGTTTTTATGTGTAGCTCTTTCCATGCCTGACTTTAGAATGCAAATAAAATTCGAACTTCTGAAATGTCCTATTGAAATCAGTGCCAGCAGTTCCTGTTCCAAACATGATGAAATGTTTACATTCTTGAAAACAGAAGGAATCCAGACAATTTATTTAAAATAAAATATGATTTCTATTATTCACCTAGCTATTAAAACATAAAATTGAGCCTAAGGTCATCCAGGTTTCTTTAGATGTCGATGGGAAGACAGAATTCTGTTAAGTGATCATCCACTCTATCCTGTGACTGTGCTTACGGTTAATGAGGACACTCAAACTCTGTAGCTGGTTTTGTCCATCCATTGTCTTGGCTGGTTTTATTGAGTCTGTTTTAAAAAAACTCCATGCATTATCCACGTCGAATTCAGACAACAAGATGCATGTGCTCATCTGATTTAGGTCTCTGACACAGTAGTTTGCTTTTCATGTCCATGGTTTTAAGGTGCTATTCAGCCTCCTTTGTCTCTCTTCTAGACTGTGAAAAACACACTTCAAGCAAGCAGGTTTTTATCTAGTATTTATTTCAAATGGCTTGAAATAAATAATAAAAAAAAAATCTGATTTAATTTTAACTAAAAAAGAAGTCTATCTTATCTAATAATAGAAGAGTGACTCTAGTATTAGAAATAAAAAGTGAAATATTTCATTTGAATCACTGCAAGCTGTATGCAGCACTTCCATATAAGAGATGGCTGATAAATGTTGCTTTGAGTTAAGTACTCCAGGACTATTGCTGGATGAATAATGAAATACAGTATTTTATTTTTCAATCTTAAGTATGCCTAGACTTAGAATCCAAAACTTCCAACATACCTGTTATATTTGATTTTCATGAAATTTGAATTCTCAGCTGGCTGGTACTCATGTATTCATGTATATTTTCTTTCCTATTTTGGGGGGAGGCTATAGGGGCAGGCTTGGTTGGTTGGTTGTTTTTGTTTTTTTCTTTTCTTTTGATTTTCTTTTCTTTTAATTTTCTTTTCTTTGTTTCTTTTAAAATTTTATTCCCCTGGTAGTCATAAAAGCAGTGAAAGAATAACTTTCAAGGTATAATCATTATTATTTGCATAGCATAGATTTTCATTTAGTTAAAAATGCACATTTTTGTTATGATTGCCCTGAAAATCAATGGCTTAAGTTAAGGATAAACAGAAAGTCTCATGAAATTGCCAGTAGTTTTGTTAAGTCCAAAACTAAAATAAAACAAAGCAAAGAAAGGATGTAAAGGATCCAGAAAACTCAGTCACCATGGTGTTGCCGTCCTGTTATTTCACCTATGAGAGAATATTGCAGAACTGCACTCAGTGCTGTGCCTGTGCTTTTCACCTTGTTTTACCTCTTGTTTCATTGAAGTGTTTAGGGTTAAAATGCTGTCAGAGAAGTGGAAGCCTCAGGGGTCAGATACCACTCAGATACACTCTTAATTCCTGGGTCTCCAGAACGAGGGTACTCCTAATAGTGCCTCTGCCATACACTCCCACCTTCTGAAGGTACCGTGCTCCACAAAAAAAACAAAGCCTGTGTTTCCAAACAATATGAAAAGTCAAGTCTACAAGCAAAGATCAATCTTTCTACTGAATATTAAGCAGACATCTCACTCATTCCTGAGTTGCTAAAACTCAGGGCTACATCCATGTCTGGGTCTTTCTCCTGGTTTCATGTGTCTTGATTCATCTGGCACGGCGTAAAAGGAGCATCACACCTGCACCAAAATTCAGTGCTGAGGAAAAAACAAGGGAAACTTCTGGGTTTGAGAAAGAGAGATTGGCAAAACAGGAGCGTTGGACTGGGAAGAAATGAGGGTATGGTGTGTGGAGCAGGAGGCGTTTGAGAGTGAAAGCTGTGGGAGAGGTTGTCGGCACCGGAAGGCACCTCCCCTTTATCTGGACCTTTATTGTGGGACAGGAAGCACTTCTACAAGACAGCTCTGTAACTACACGAGCTACGTGTGTGTACTCAAGAAACAAAGCCAGGCACTGACCTATGACTTTGGATGCCGCTGTCTTAGGGTAACAACTTACTCACATTGTGTCATATTAGCCTCTTTTGGAGCAGGATGGCCATGTGCAGACTGCGCAAGCTACATCACACTCTGTGTTGGAGCTCCCTGAGGGTCTCATGAGTCATAAGATATGTCATTATTTCAATATTTTTAAAGCAATGTGTAGGCCTATTATGCTTTATAAGCGAGGAGATTTTATAGTATGTAACTGACGAATACTATTCCATGTGATATAGCATATGGGTGCTTGAGAATACAGTCTTTTGAGTAGGTGTTTAGCACAGTAAGATAAAGAAACTAGCATTGGTGTACCTTATCCACACTGTCTTTTGGGAGTATGATCTCGTATGAACAGCCTCCCAAGACAGTGCTGTCTTCTGACAACAACTATTTGGTAGGGGAATAGATTTTTTCGTGGTGAAAAGCTGATGAAGGATGAAAGGCCGTAGGAAAAATAAAATTTCAATGTGATCTTCTCATATGGTGCTGTAATAAAATCACGCCAATGTGCTTGTGAGGTAATGCTGGTTGCTAGATGGGTGTGAGTTTGTAAACCATATACCCTTTTTCCATATCTCTTACCTGGTATTGGTGTCCAGGCTTGACCCTTCCCTCGCTATAAAAATAGAGATATCAGTGGGAGGTATTTGAATTTCTGAAGAGCACATCATAGAAATGCTACTGTTATTTGTATATTTTCCATCCCATAAATCCCTTTTTAGTATCTTTTTATTAGGAACCATAACTAATAATTCACGTTATCTTAGAAAATATTATTTCATCAGA
The DNA here is from genome assembly GCA_013397935.1 of Dasyornis broadbenti. Taxonomy (NCBI): domain Eukaryota; kingdom Metazoa; phylum Chordata; class Aves; order Passeriformes; family Dasyornithidae; genus Dasyornis; species Dasyornis broadbenti. The sequence goes on along the minus strand of VZRN01004924.1, from coordinate 161,252 downwards.
AGTTTTTACTATTGTATAAAGCTTCATTTATACTTATGTACTATTACTAAATGCAGAGAAGATTCCAGCTTTAGTTTCTGGTTGTTTGAGGAGTTTATTTGCAAGAATTTATCATTTTACTTTACATGCTGTCTTCTCATTTTACTTCACAGATTTTAAACCTTCTTTTAATTCCTTTTTAAATCTTTTTCTTGGTTCTGACAATAGCAGAGTTTGAGTTTTGTATTGATTATGGGGAAAGAAGGAATCCATGAGAAATTTTACATCCTGGACAGACTGACTTTAAATGAATTTCCTATTTGTTTATTTTTAAGAATGTGAATGAGGAAAAAAAGAGTGCCACAATCATTTCATTCTCACAAGATATAACCATGACTCTTTTCTCTCCTGTCTGCAGCTGTAGAATAACATTTAAATGTTCTACCTATATTCTTTTAGTTTAATAGCTGTTGTTACGAAAGAGACATGCCTGATTTTTATGCATACCAATAAGCAATAGTGTTTGAAAAGTAAAGAATAATATATAAGAAACATTTGGATACCTTAATGGAATCATGTATTTATCTTCTTTTTCTTGTGAAGTAGAAGTTCAGTGGCTTTTCTTAACTCCAAGGGCAGAAAGATGTTACTCTCAGTGGGGTTGAGCAAACATGCCTAGAGAACAGATAAATCCAGGGAGGAGTAAATCAACTTAGTGACAAAGAAGAAATGGGAGCAGAGAGAAGTGTGTCTCTTAACCTCACAGCATGGGAAAGGCATCTGTCTGAAGGACACATCAAAAATTAGTAGCATAAAATCATAGGGATGAGTAAATTACTGCTTAGTGCTACAAGGTCTCATGTAACGTCACATTTTTAATTTGACAACTGAGTTATAATTTACAGCAGGAATGAATTTGCCGATGGCAGATTTGGCTTGGGACTAGGGAATGCTTACTATCTCACTACAAAATATCAAACCATCTGTTTTATATAGGGAGGCACAGATTGAGAAAAATGGAGAGTTATCAATGTGAGACAATATTCCTCAGTCTCATATCTTGAATCAGAATTCTGCTAGTGCTGTTCATCTAAAAGTACCTATACAAACAAATATATATAACATATATATTTATACCATGACTTAAAATTTCTTCTCAGACAGTCTCTGTCTTACTCACAAGTGCATATTCACACACAGAAAACTCAGTCTACATGCAGTAATTTTCATATCAGACAGAAACAGAAGAAATTCCATCTCTGAGCTTAAGGCAGGCACCAGGATCAGATGGATTTTCAGGCAAATATTAAAAAATATTTAAAGATATAAAATATCTCACCTTACTGAGTATTTATAACCGTGACTCAAGAATGAAGCTCTTCCAAATTGCATTGGATTTGCTGTTATTTCTTTATTAATAAAGAAATAGTAATTTCTTGTATATGGTTCATAAATACCCTGTTACTGACTGAGATTTTAGTATGCTTTGAGAAAAAAACATTGAAAGCTTTGAGTCTTAATGGAAACCATGAATTTTACCTCAGTAGGTTGCTCCAACAAGCAAAATTCAAAGTACTAGATTAGAGAAAGTTGTTTAATTCATCCATATCAAGGTGACTTACAGCTGACACACTGCCAGAAATATTCATGGACTGATAGAGGTAGTAAATTTTAGCAAGGTTTTATATTGCCAGAGTACAGGTAGGTGAAAAACCATCGTTTTTTTTGACTTGGTGATCCTCACTTACATGGAGTAAGATTATGCTTGCACTGGTGAATAGCGAAGCTAAAACCAAGGCCATCTCTGCTGAAAAAAGTAAAACATAATCAGAAATCTCCAATTCATGGACCACTTGTCAGCTTAACAGAAAAAAAATGAATTTGTCCATGTTCACCGTAGGAAGTTTGGATGAGATGACCTTTAAAGGTTCCTTCCTACCCAAACTATTTTATGATTCCATGATTGATTCTGTGACTAAGGATGTCAGGAATTATTTGTATTTGGCTAGTTTGTAGAAATGCCAGTGAGGACTGAGCTCTAACAATTTGAAGTACCCAGGTATGTGTATGAATGGGTACATCTAGAACTTGCATTCTGACTGGAGAAGGCAAACAAGGAAATACAGACACAGAAAGATTAAGTGACTTTTCTGAAGTTACCTTTTATGTCTTGGGGTAGCTGGTTCAGTTAACAAAACATCAGTAACCAATTTACATAGCCTAAAATACTCATGAATCACCAGAGATGGAAAGCCTTTGTCCAGCACTGCTAAAATGTTTTAATTATAAAGGGACAGATATTCACAGCTTTCAACGGGGGAAAGTTTCTTTCAGAAAGCTTCTGATCCCAGCGTGTTCTCCCAATTTGTGTATCAATAAGCAAGATCATGCCCTTCCTCACAGCTGATGGCCCTTTGCCCTCTCTTCTTCATCCCCTGTGCTGTGTTTCGCTTCCTTCTGCATGCACCTGACCAGCAGGATGCCTTTTAAAGAGACTAACCAAGCATGGGAGGCAGGAGAGAGTGTGCAAGAATGATGAGGGCAGGCCAAAAGGAGGGTGCAGGAAGCCTTGTCCCATGTTCATGGCTCACAATTTCTATCTATAGTGGTCCTGATTTTTTTTTTTTTTTAATGAACAGTGATTTAAAGGGGTGGAAGAGAGAGCCAGGTGCACTGACAGAGTCTGACTGTGCTGTCTATGAGATGGTGTACATTGCACTTGACTCTCATTTACCAAGAACTTAAGGAAAGATTTTCCTTCCTGAACCACAACATTATCCAAACTTCCTTTGATTTGGTGTTACTCTGTTCTACTCTCTAGGCAAAATTATGTCAGAAAAACACAGTGTGGCACAGAGCTTGTCAATATTTGTCACAGAATGAGATTCAGGAAGCCTATTTTCCCCAGAGGCAAAGATTTCTGGCTGTGAGTAATTATGGCCTCTTAACATGTTCTGTCTTTTCCTAAGGTATTTTTGGAAGCATATGTTCCATCTCTTCACTGCTCTCAGAGCATACTTGTGCCAAGGCTTAAAACTCCAACCAAATAATCCTGAGAAAACCAGAGTGAAATAAGATTTTCAAAAGAAAATCTGCAAGGCATGTTTGGATTTGGAATAAGTAAAGTTGAAACCACCAGTTTGACTCCAGTGTACCTTGCACCAACTGGCACTGAATTGAAAGAGACCAAATAAGGTCCTGGAAAAGAAATTTCAAACACATTTGTTTTAAAACAGCAGCATAAGGTGAATCCCAAATGTTTTAACTGTCTCTGAAAGAAACCTTTACAAATTTCTTAATCTCCTGTATTTGCAGAATCCAGATTTCAGAAAACATATTGTCATTGTCTTATGTTTATATAAAACATTGTTAATCTCTCTCTCATACCTCTTATGAGATCTTAAGATGCCATTTGTCTGGAATAATTTAGTACTTATCATTTTGACCAGTGGTCTCAAAGATGACTCTGGCAAGTCCTGGTTTGCCAACACTGGCGGTGCCCCCAGTTGTCCTCCCAGCAGCCCTCTGCCCTCCACACCATTTCAGATTCTGATCCAGTGTTCGAGCTTGATCAGCAGTGAAAATAGGTTTGTTTTAACATGCCACTCTGCAAACAGAGGCTTAGGCACGGGTAGCTGTGGATGCTGGGTGGAAATCTCTGTAAGAAACATGGATGAGCTACAGTGAGTGTTTATCTGACAGAGCCTTGAAATTTAAGCCACATATCTTTACTACCAACAATTTTCACAGGAGAAAAACATGAAGATCCAATAGTTGGTAAGAAAAAAAATAGTTTCTGAATTTTTTAAAGGCAAAGATGAGATTGATTTTGCTTTGTTTACCAGTAAGGAAGCAAATTCTGCTGGAGAGAGAGTTAAAATGAGTCATTCCTATTTCTCCTCTGCTTTGCTCTGTTCTCTTCACTGACAGACACTTGCAGTAAGATATTGTTTTCTGGTTTTGAAACTTATACAGAGGGAAGTAGGGAATTAGCAGAAAAACACAGTAAAGATTCTGACAGCTCAGTCTTTTTGAATTCATTCAGATAGTTTAGGCCTTTCTTTCAACAGTTATTTTGAAATAGTGTTGAAACAACATAATATTGCTTCACCCGTAGAGAGCCCTTAGGTCATAAATATGGTTACAGGCAAAAATCTCAAGCATTACTTCTTTATCTGTCATGAATGGTCCAAAAAGAGCATTATCATTGACTGCAGTTGGAAGCAATGATTTTAGCACAGAGCAGGAGTATTCTCACACTGAAATGTAGAGTAATCTTTAATTTATTATCTCTGGTCTCAAAAATATTTGAAGCATAGTGTCTCTGAGCTTTCAGGTGTTTCCTGTATTAAGTTAGATTCAGAAGAGATTTAAAACCTGTTGTAATTTTGGAAAAGCAAAGCTTCTTGCTCTTTAGTCTAGTCCACAAACCTTGGAAATGAGTGCAGTTGATTCTAGTTTAGCCCAAGCAAATACTGCAATAGGTCACTTTTTGAATTTTGGTTTCCCTGCTTACTTTTGGGGCAATTAAAGCAGCTGTTTTCAGAGCTGCTCGAGTAGCAGTTGTTATCTCTTTAAATAAACTGCCTATGATGTACATAGATTGCTATCAGGTCTCAGCAGATATTATAATATCAGAAGATATTATTATGATAAATGAGACCTGATTACATTGCTTTTCAATGGCATTAATTTACATGTCTGTAGAAGTCTGTTGGGATTGGCTTTTATAGCTACTGTAATTTGTAGGCTTTTGACATTGCTTTGGGATAACTTGTCTAATTGGCTTTTTCCTCTCATCAGAATGGAGGATGTTTTGAAGCTGACATCACTGTGGACATTATGCTATGAGGGGTTTCTTTGGATTGTTATATGAAGGATTTTTGCCTCTTGTTAGTCTTTTGTACTTGTCATTGAAACTTTTCTCTGAGCTGCAAAAGCCTTTTTCTTTACACAGTAAGAACATGATCGAAAAATGGAAAATGTGTCAAATAAAAATTCATGAAAGGGCCACCTATACGGTGATCAGCTGCAGGGAAGATTTGCTTCCCCTCGTAATTCTAATGCAGATCATTCTGAAAAGATACAACAACCATAAAAAAGTGTGCTAAAAGAACAAAGTGCTCAATAATATCTTCTGAATACATTTTATTTTCTAATGGCAATTTGTTTTTGCAAACTAACTTGTGGCCCATCCAAGTTTACAGTAGTGATATAGGCTGAGTTGAGGAGTTTCTGAATGATTAGAAAACTAACCAACCAGTGAGTCTAATCTCATATTTCTTCTGTGCTGAAGATTTCCATTGACTTGATGAGGAAAATACTTGGGGAAGAAAAAAAAACAACAGATCAGAAGTCCAGGGATAACATTAACTTTTCCCAAATGGAAATTAAAATGGGGGGGAAAAAAAAAAGTAAAAAGAAAGATACCATAGTAACCCTGCAGAGTAATTTAAAGGCAGGTGGTGTATTTATTTAAGGAAGCTTATTTAATAATGTGCAACTCATTAGGGGATATACAGCTGCTTTTCTGTTTGAATCTGAGGAGCAAAGAACTTATTTTAGAAACATTGGTGTGGGAATCCTGCCTACTTGTGCACTCCCTTTAAAAAAACTGTTATTGGGAGATTTCCTTCTTCCTGCAGGGACTGTCTGTTTGGAAGCTGAGTTCACTGTGAATATTGTAGCTAGGGTTTCTTTGACAAGATTGACATTTTGCTCTTGTTAGTTTCTTTACATTTGCTATTTAGCCTTTCTTTTACCTCTGCAAATTCTGTGCAGCAATTGCCTTTAATGCTGATTCTTTTGCTCCATTTCCTGCCTGATAGAAGTATTGCCTATTGGATTTACTACAGGAAATAAAACCTAGACCTTGCCTTGGCCCAAAATCCTATTTCTTTTCTACTTCATCATAAAGGTAATCAATAGAACATTGCTAAAAAGATGTCAAACTATAGGCATTCACTAGGCCCTACTGGATAAAGTTCCTCTTTTGTCTGTTCATGTGTAGATCTGTTGTCCTTGCATTGCCACACAGATAAAAATGAAGGTAGGATTTGGTCCAAAGACAGTAAGAAATGGCAAAGGATTGCCTGCAGTAGTGAATATTGATTTAGCAAGATCAGTCACTAGAAAGCCAATGACTATAGTAAACTAAGAATGCCTTTCATAATACATTTTCTTCTGTTGTGTGATCTGTGTTAGTACCAGATAGATTTTATATAACGACAGGGAACTCAGTCATTTCAGATCAGCCTTTGAGAAGGGAGTTCATTGTTCTCACAAAATTTAAACATGGCTAGCATTTCAGGCAAAAGAAAAGGGACCACTTCAGTTTAGCCATACAGGTGACTTGGGTGCCTTCTTTTCCAGGATATTTATTTCTAGAGATGAGGGAATATAAATGTGTGTCACGTGTCCTAATAAGTGAGATAACGTCTTGGTTCTAATCGTATTGAATGTCTTCAAAGAAAATGCTTATTTTCACTTTTTTTCCCATTATTAATTCAAACCCAGAGGGAACATTTTTTTTTCAGTTATCCAAGGGTCATGTACTAAAAAGTTAAAATGAAGTTTTGACATAATTTTCTATAGAATCAAAGCATCTGAATCCAGAATTTATGCATTCTTATCTGACATCTACTAAATGAATTTCTAGTTTACCAAAAATGTCATGAAGCAAAACATGAGAGTTCCACGCATTATGTTCTTCATGTGAAATATGTGCTATATAATTAACGTAACATCAATTTATTGAGTCCTTTTACTGTAATGAAAGATGATTTGAACTCTTGTGATTTAAAATAAGCTATAATTGAAAAAATGTAATACAGTAAGGGTAAGGATATTTTCAGAACAGTTGTACATATCTTGTGTCAAATAAGTGTATTGGCTGTTCCTATGCTGCTTTGTGAACTAAACTGCACCATGGATCCAAAGGGTATAAGAGCTACTCTAATATTCTTTACAGTATTTTTGGGGTTGGTTCTGAACTGGTGGCAAATATTCCCAACAGAAAAATATCCAGAGTAGACCAGAAAGTAGAATTTTCCTCAAGGTCTACTTATCCACACTGTACCTAAATCACTTCACCAGTACCAGCCTCCCATTATTACCTAGTGAAAATATAGTTAGATAGCTTAAATAATGGTGATCTGTAAGGCAAAATGAACTTGTGGCCATATATCAGCCCATCTTGGGAATTAGGAAGTACTTCTAGGGAAACCCTCCTAGGAGCACTCTGCTTGGTACAAGAGAGATTCATCATTACTGTACAGTAATAATAAGATTACAGGAACCTGATGAAGCACATCAATTAAAAGTGATTACTCAAAAATAATGGCATGAAGAAAACTTTTATATTCCCAGCTCATCAGATTAGAAAACCTGTATTGATCCTCTCTATCTACTCACTATGAGGTCAGAAAAAACCCTGAAAAAATACCCAATCCCTCAATGAAAAGAAATTAAATTCTTTCCTTTTTTGGTATCTTTTTTTCCCCAATACCAACACCCAGAACTTTTTTGCTATTTTTCACCTCCATCCTTTTCCTTCCAGTGGTGTTGCTGAGAGGAGAGTCAGTAAAAAGCAGTTTTTCTCAAATAGGCATCACCAGATAAGAAAATTATACCGGACCAAGCCTGCTTTCAATTTTGCTTTTCTGGGAATTTCATTCTAAAGTGTACTCTTTTCTCTGTCTGAACACAGTCCGTAATGTCATGTTTATTTTCTTTTAAAAAAGCTGGATTGGCCAAGTAGTCAAAGCATCCAAAAGAGATAATTTAGTCTGGGGAGCCAAATCATACAGACTGTGTTTATTTAGCCACTCCAGCGAACAGAAAATGGCTTCCAGGAGGTAGGCTTTTCTGAAACAGCACAATTAGTGCATGAAAACTTGGCCTTGAACCATATCTCAGGGTTAGAAGTAGTATTAACTGCTAAGTATTTATCTGTACTGTTTGGAAAAGGAAGACAATATGCCAGCTGGTTCTCCACTAGCCTATTCCCTTCTTGTAACAAGTGTGCAGCAGCTAAATAAATTAATAGTGGAGTTAGCAAGGAGTCAAAAGCTCAGGCCATTTTAGTGAATGAACTGATGCATGACTTATAAAAGGGATGATGTATTAGCCATCAAAATAATTTGAATGAAGCCTGTATTTACTAAACAAATGGAAGAAGGAGAACACAATCCTATATGGGTATAGTGATGTACAGCCAGCCTATACATTATTTGAGGCTATGCCTTAAATGAGCACTGCCCACCTGACTATCAGTCCACGCCTACCTCAGGCATCAACATGAATTCTTACCGTGTGGAGAGTTAATAATGGACATTTAAAAAACTTAACTAACTTTACTGGAAATTGGTTACATGCAGGAATCAATACAGTCAGCTGGCCTTTTAGACTGTGAAGACAAGGTTTGATTCTGGTTTATAGCCTTACACAAGTGTCTCAAATACTGTAGGAGACCCCAGATGTCTGTGCCTAGTCAAGGAAAACAGACTTACACCTAAAAAACCCCCTCAAATCTGACCTATTTCTTTCTCTATGCTTGATTTATGGTCAAAACTCTCACTAGAAGTGATCAGGCTTTCAGGTGTTGACTACCCACAGTTGTCTGTGAAGATGTTGTGAAAATACAAAATATGGTAGTGAGGTTTTTTAGAGGAAGGCTCCATAAAAGCATTTGGATTAATGACTAAAGGGAATTCAAGTTGCTTTAGTTAAATGTCAACTGTACCTTCTTTATTTTATTGATTTCTGAACTAAGATAGAACCCTCAAACTACTAATAAAAATACTGATGTTCTATAAATTCAACCATTCTGGAAGCCATCACTCAAAACTACTAATGCTTAAAAAAGAAACTTAAATACTGTTGTCTCTTAATGTGGTCTTAGGCTCCATTTTAAAGATTTTTCTTTGTTGGATTCAACGAAACATTTTACAAGAATCAGACTCTAAAGAGCAAAATTCAGCTGTCTTACCCCATTTACCTCAATAACGTTTTCGTGGCTTCTCCTGTTCCTACCTCCTTGCAATCTGTCCTTCAAGCACAATCTTTGCTTTAATGAGGTGCAAATTTTAATGTCTAGTGGGACAACTTAAATGCTAATATTATTAAGCATGGGCAATTTTTCCTTCTTTTCATTCAGCCTCCTCCGCAAGGATATTAAACATGAAAAACTATGTTAATGTATTGTAAAGTAGTAGAGCTTTGCTGAGAAAGTTATGAATAGCAAAGTGTCTATTTTCTGTACCAACATTAAGTCAACTATACTGCAGATCCTGTCTGTTTTATAGCAACATAAACATACATATGTTTTCCATACAAAATAATTTATTTTTCATAGCAAAATAAAATGAAAATATAAATGGCATAAACTCATAAAACACCATAATCAGTTCTGGAAAACTGTAGCTGTCCTTTGTCAGGCTTCTAAAGACTGAAGTTCTGTCTCATTTCCTAAGGGTATGGTCACTACTGAAGTCTCCAGTAATAACAAAACGATCTGAATAATGATAAAGGCTGGTTGAAATGCTTTTCGGGTTACTACCAGCATCCCTACCGGAATATTGAATTAATTCTAACTGAGATTTATTACCCCAAAAAAAACCCAAAACCCCTCAAAAACAAAAACACAAAAAGACAAACAAACAAAACAAAACCAAAATAAAACAAAAAAAACCCAACCAAACAAAAAAACCAAAAACCAAAAAGCCCCAAAAAACCAAAACAAAAGCAAAAAAGGTTCAAAAGGTGAAAAAAAAAAAAAGGGAATTCTATCCCATCATGTCTAGAGTCAAAATATTCCAGTGAAAAAGCTAAATGTGTCTTTTTTTCCACAGTGAAATATGCTACCCATGCCTCATGGAAGCTTTACTTCAGCAGCATTATTCTGGTTTTCTGCTTTGTGGCAAAAATATCTAGTCAGATTGTGTTACAGTAGTACCTAGTCTGAAATCTGCATTTCTATCATCAAAATTGTATAAAGAAATCTAACTAGACATTGTTGTCTATAAAGATACAGAGGCTGTAGGATATGAATATTATGGGGTTTCATGATGAGATTTTGAATAAAAATATTGATGTGTTGAAGATAAATGTCCGTGTTTTGGGGGTAAACAATGATAAATGTTGTTTTTTTAAAAAAATCATGTCATGAAGCATATTTTTGTTGATAAAAAAGACGTAATGGCTTTAAACATCTGTTTTCCTTTGTCTTTTCAGAATTTGAATGAGGGATTGGGCACCCCAGTGGGAAAATGGGAATCTCTAATTTCCAAGAAAGAAAGTTGCCATTCCTAGCTCTGTAGAGAAATGTGATAATAAACTTTAAAATCACAGTGTGTTTGTGTATAAAAACTTGTTACTGATCCAGGACTGATTCTTCTACAGCTTTGGCCTCCAGCCCAATTGCTTCAGAGAAGAAATGCCAAATCTGTAAGGAGAAGGAGGAAACATTTTTATGGCAATTTGTTTTAACAGCAAGAACAACAACAAAGGAATCCATTTGAAGCAATTTAGGGATTAAGAATGCAAAACTTGGGTTTGATGGGACATCAGGAGCAGAACAGATGAGGCAGTAAAGATACAGAAGAAATTAATTTATATAGTTCAGTTAAATATTTAGTTTTGTAACGCATATATATTTATCTGTATATGAACATGAACATAATCCTATATCCAAATCTGTATTGTTCCAAGGCTGCACCATTTTAATGCATTCTAAGTTTCCTATTTGTTTGAGCTAGCACTGGCTAGGCATTTAATCACTGGTTTGAATGAATTCTTTATGGGCTGATCTAAAATAAAGAATACTTCTTTACAACACCCTGACTAGAGGTGAATTTGCTCTTCCAATATTACTCTAACTAGAAATTAAATCTACTTTAAATTTAGAGACAAATTTCCTAACTGCAGAATTAACTGTTAAATTGTACCACTTATGGATAAAATTAAAGGAGGAAAAAAAAAAAAAAAAAAAGATTGCCAAACAAAATAAATTTTACATGCTGAGAATTGTATTAAGTAAGTTCTAGGAAATGAAACAAATTCTGAGACATCAAAAAATGGCTGATAAAGGACACTTGACGTTATACCCTTTGCTTAAAGAAGATTCCCTAAAACTTAATCTGTAGAAATCCTTAATTGTGGGCTAAGATAGCCCATCAGGATTTCTACAGGTCAATTTTAGGAAGCAGACCATGCACATAAGCCTAATTTTTATAGAAATGAATAGTTTAACATCTTACTGCATTCTCAGTTGCTGACATAAGCCAGGATGCTGTCAGTGCATTTGACCTGGCTCAGAAAAACTTGGTGCCTGCAGGCACATTTATTGCTACTTTGCACTTGGAGTGGTTAAGAAATTATTAAGAATGCTTTAAATGAAGAACATTTTTTGCCACATCATCCAAAAGACAAATAACCCTGAATTGCAAAATTCATTTTGCAAGTGGCAATTTTATTTTTTCTTTTATGAACCAGTACCAAATGGCACTTAAAATACATTAGTCTATCAGGATTTTGACCTCAAAAATATCAGTATCCCAGCAAATTGATGAAGCCTTCTGTTTTTATTCAGTATACATAAAGATGTTCAAATAAAACAGTGAAGGGTATTAATTAAAGACTTAATTTGTAGATATATAAAATATGCAAATGGCAGAAGATAAATTTTATTATGTGCACATATACATAACCTCTAAATGTTGACTAACCATTCCTAAATTATTTATAAAATGAACTATAATGTGCAATCAATGATCAAATTATTTCATCAAAATATGTAACTGTACTTCTTTCAGACTGTGTAAATCCCAATAGTGCTTCCTAGGTGCAAGAAAAAATAGGTTATAAAGAGCAAAAACCTTCCAGATAGGTCAAAATGATTTGTGTTTTTATAGACTTGAAGAGCTGTTGCTCAAATTTCCTGAATGGTTCCCATAACAAGCTTGTGTATCTACTTTACTGAAAAAATTAAAAAGGAAATGCAGCCATCTAATTCCCTTTCTTGAAGGAACTAGCATTTGGAGAACTGGTATACATATTTTTACCAGCTTATACAAGGAAAAGAGCCATTCCAAAACCAAACCTCTTCAGAAATAGCAAATATGTCAACATTAGTGCAGGATCAGCACTGTTTGAAGAAGCTCAGGAATCTAATCTTAGTGTGATCATTTGATTTTCACACATTGTATTTCAGGCAGTCATACTGGATCATCGCCAAGTCTCAAACTAAACTTTACAGAAAATCAAAGACCTTCAAATATTATGTCATGCTTCAGTCAGAGGGAAAGCTCCACACAGATCTGTAGCTCACCTGAGTGGTCTGAGACTGCCAGCCGCAGAGATTACACAGAGGAGAGCCTGGCTGTGGAGTGACATCATCTTCCCTCTCCATTGGTGGAGCAGGTTGCACTATCAGGCATTATGATTCCTGGTGAGATTGTAATTCAAAGTAATCGATTTGAAAAGGAATGCAGAAGAGTGATAAAACACTAAGGCAGACTACTGATAGTGCAAGTAAATAAGTGAGTAAGTGTTGAAGTGTGATTTTTAAAATAAGGATTAGAGTTCCATTTTTGTGTGCCCTTTATCATTTAATCAGACTCATCCTGACTATCCTGAAATAAAGTTCATATCCTTATCACACCATTGTAGTTAATTATCACAATGTTTTACCTATTTTACAGCATTAGAGGGCTTGGATTAATTTTATTTAAATGCATTATGGTTTCATACCATATTCAATTCAGGTGAATTGCTTTTCAGCAGATGATGTTCAGATGACATTTCACTGCACAATATGTGTTAAAGAGTAGGAAAAAGAGGAATTAGTACCTTGAAGGATAGCACCGATGCATTTAGAGCTTCTGAAAACCTGTGATATTGGTTGTCCTGCCAAGATTCAAGTTGTTCTGTGTCAATAAGGATTAAGAGATTTTTTTTTCACGGTATCACATTTAGCTTTAGACTTGCATTCAGTATCAGAAATAAGAATAGAACTGGTAAGAGTCTGACTTCTTAGAAATCACCTAGTCCAACTCCTCTGCCACGGACAGCAACATCTGGCACTAAATCAACTCTTGCAAGAGTGTAGCGCGAAGCTCTGCCTAAAAGGAGACATGGCAGCTCAAACTTTGTTATCAGTGGTGGAGAGCAAGGAGGGCCTCCGGTCTGGTGGGGCAAGAAGGGTCTTCTGGTCAGTGATAGGGTGGAGCAAGGAGAGTCTGCTGTTCTTAGTGCTGAAGAATGCTGAGACCAGCTTGACCAAACTATCAGACCCACCATGAGGACATGCAAGACAGATAGACCCTGACTGAGGCTGGGAGCAGCAAGGATATGCAGAGCCTGAAAAAGAGTCAAAAGTGCTCAGCAGAAGTGCTAACACTCTTTTTAGCACAAAACATATTTTGTTGAATAAGCCTGACAGCACATAATCTAAAAAATGCATATGTCTGACAGTCAATCACTTTATACTATAAAAGGTCAATCTCATTTTTGCACGGTGAAGACTTCTAGTATACCTCCCTAAGATGTGTGAAGATCCTTCCCATGCATGGGGTAGCCCCTCAAGGTTACTTCTCGAGGTTGAGAGAAAGAGATCTGAGTATGGTGGTTTGTATACATAAGAAACATCAATCTCTACTTAGCAATTGTTTTGCTAGCTTTAATATTGCTTCAATATAATTGCTTCAATATTGCTTCAAGAATAGTGCACTATATTAGTAGTTATATCCATACTGTGTTTGATTAAGGTATTTTCAATTAAGGTATTTTTGTCTAATCATTACTGTAATCTATTAAAATAAATCATTTTATTTGTATAACTATATTTGGGTTTCCATCCTTAATCCTGAGGGACAAAGTTGTATGAAGGTCCAATTGCACACTTATAATACTGTAGCCATAAACCACTGACAAAGTCTGGGGCTAAGATTGAAACCAGCTGCACCTAAGCTCCTCTCTGAGAAGGACTTTTCAAAGCAAGGGGATCCTTTCTGCACCTTGTGACTCAATTGGAGGCTTTTTCTAGCAAACTTTGTCTGAAGCTCCCACTCTGCCTGCGACAAAGACCAATTAGGTTACACAAAACCTCCTCCAACCTGACCTTACCTTGAACACACACAGTGAAGGCACATCCACAACTCCTCTGGACAGCCTCTTCTACTGTTTCACCACCCATACCACAAAAAAAAATAGTCCTTGTTTTCAGTCTAACCTTACCTTCTTTCAATTAAAAATGCTGCCTCTACTCCTGTCACTTACAGGCTTTGATATAAAGTCTTCATTCTTCTTATAATTCCCCTTAACGTATTGGAGAGCTACAATAAGGTGTCCTTAGAGCCTTCTGTTCTCTAGGTTGAATGTCTCAACCTATTTTCATAGGAGAAATGCTCCAGCATTCTGACCACTTCCTTTGTCCTCTTCTGGACCTGCTCCAATATGTGTGTCTTTTGCAATGCTGCATGTGGAGTCTCACAAGTGCAGAGCAGAGGGGGAAGAATCACCTCCCTTGACCTGCTGACCACACTTCTTTTTATGCAATGTACAAACTAGTTCACTTTCTGGACATAGAGACAGTTTATGTTCCATTTATCACCCACCATTATCCCCAAGTCTCTCCTTACAGGGCTGCTCTCAATTCATTTATCCCCCACTCTGTTACTGGACAGTCTCAACCCAGGTGCAGGACCTTGTGTTTGGCCTGTTGAACTTCATGATATTTGTGTGGAGCTGCTCCTCAAGCCTGTCAGGGCCTCCCTGGATGGTATCCCTTCACTGGTGCAGATCAGCTGCCTCACTCACCTTGCCATCATCTGCAGGCCTCCTGGGAGTGTATTCATTCCCACTGTCCGTGTCACTGATGAAGACATGACTAGTATCAGTCCCAGTAGGGACCTTTGAGGGAATGACACATTTCTGATCTCCACTTGGATGCCGAGCCATTAACAATAACGCTTTGGGTGTGGCCATCCAGTCATTTTGTTACCCATCTAACAGTCCATGAGTCAAACTCAAGTGTCTTCAATTTAGTGGCACTTACTGCACACAGAGGTGAGGCTGACTGATAGTTCCCATGGTCCTTTTTATTTCACCTTTTTAAGAACTGGGTATAATATTTCCCTTTACTGACTGACATGACTTTTCGTATCTAATTGGGAGTAGCTTGGCAACTACACCAGCCAGTTCCCCCAGGACCCTGGGTTGCACCTCATCTCGGGTCATGGACTTAGGTATATTCAGGTTCTTCAGGTGATCTCAAAACTGATCTTCTCCTACAATGGAAAATAATATCACAACCTCTTTCATCAAAGAAAAGTAGCCTTTTATATAATACTTACCATCAGTATCATACCTGTAATCCTTAGTCTTCTTAAAGCTTCTCAAATTTTATGCTATAAAAAATTTGCCAAAATCCTGTATTCCTTAAATCAGGCCAGTCTTAGAACCAAAGACCTCTTTAGAGATTGCAGACAGCTGGACTTCTAGTAGTGAATTTAGTCAATGCAGTCAAACAAGCTGCAGTTCTGCCATTGATTTAGGTATAGACTGGAACAGTCCAATGTACTCATACTTTATTAAACCTTTTAGCACCTGCAAATGGTCTGATGTTTTCTGTAGCACCATTTCTTTTGCTGCTTACAAAAAGAGGTGGTATGATCACTGAGAGAATTGCAATAAAAAGCAACAGAAGTTGTATTAATGTTTAACATGAGGAAGAAAACTAGCTGTTCTCACTAAACTCACCTTCATGTTCTAAAATTTAAGGCAATCAATAACATTCAAACCCTGTGTGAGAACAGTAGACAGAGTACTACAACAGGAAAGAAGGAAAATAGAGAAAGAAGCATGTGACAGACAATTGAAAGTAAGAATTCCTTTAATTCCTTAAAAAAAAAAGAAAGAGAGAGAGAGGATGTAATAAGCTAATTTGAAAGTAACTTTTTTTTTGGTTTTTTGGGGTTTTTTTTGTTTTTTTTTTTTTTTTGTTGTTTTGGTTTGGTTTTTTTTTTTGTTGTTGTTTTTTGTTGTTGTTGTTGTTTGTTTTTTTTAATTGCAGTTTGCAAGACCCATTGACTCAATCCAGTGCCAGAAGCAGAGAATAGCATCACTCTAGATCTCTTTTCCGGAAGGCATCCCTTTTCAAGAGAAGACTTAAACATGTGCTTAATGAGATGAAGGCAGATGCTTAAAGATAAATTTACGTGCATGCTTGAATCACGGCCTACAAAATTATAGGCAACAGGCTGGAAATGTAAGCAGTTGAAATCCTGTCCTTTCCATCTGGACATGGAAGTACTTGTTGTCAAATGTTCCATACTAGAGAGATGGGATATTTATCTGCATGCTGAGAAACATCTCTATGCAAAAAAAAAAATTCTTACACATAACACATATGGCAATTTTTTTTAATTTTTTTTTTTTCTCCTTCAAAGGTATCCAAGAACAGTATAAGAAATCAAAATACATTTAATAAGATTGTTTTCTTAGTGATTAAATTTGACCTGCAAATTGTTACAACATTTTGTCATGCAAATACACCGTTAGTGCTATGGTGACAAAGTTCATAAAGCATGCAGAGTTCTTCTATGTCTTAACTGAATAGAAAAAAAAAATTGCAATTAATGATCCACAAAAATATTCTAAGTGGCACAAAGATTGCTAGCATTTTAAATTTATTTTCAATAAATATTTTCAGAAGAATTTGCAGGAGTACTCATGTTAGCTTTCAGATATTTCCAAGAAATGCTTGAAGTATAAAAGAAATTAATTAGATTTCAACCCACTTGTTTTTGTAGGTAGACACATAATTCCATTTAGTGCTGTTTACATTTTCTCTAAGATTAATGTATTAACAATGACAGTGCATTTCTTATCATCCTGCTTCTATTAACTGTACTTACTGTATTAATAAAGGAATCTAGATTCATTAAAGGTATATCAGGTGCATCTTCATTATAAGAGCCACATGTCAAATCTGTCTGCTTCATTTTTTCCTACTTTTAATGTTAAAGGACCCTTACCCTTTTGTGTTACATACACGCAATATCTGCATGGTGAAGTCATAACCCTCTGTAGTATTTCATTATATCCCTGTCATAGCTTGCAGAATAATTTAAACTATCATTGTTCTAGTTAATATCTCTCCCTACCCAAGTCTTCTAAAAAAATCCTTGCCATTTCCCTGAAATGTACATTTGAAAAGTTAACTCAGAGGAGTCCCATTTATTATCTATTAAAAGCAATAGGGAGTTTTTGTCACTGCATTTGCCTTTTAAGATTATTTCCCACTATGTCTTACTTTGCACTTAGACACTTATGATCTTAAATCTTTATAACATCTCTGTGAACTCAGCTATTTCTCTTAGTGCAGAAAATTACTAATGATTTACTTAAACTGGAGACATCAGTCTTTTTCTCTTCATAATTAGTTAGGTCCAGAGAGATTAAAATTATTTCTTTTCCTTCCTTCCATTGTATTCTTCCTCAGGTTTCCCATTCTCTGTATTTCCTGCCTTCTCTCTACTTGTTTGAGCAAGATGATGACACACAGACTTTTACAGAAATACAAAGTGCCCGAGAGAAGCTATTCTGTTATTTGAAGAAGGTCTGGTATTGTCTGACCTATGAGCTCACTATTGGACCTCAAGACTATCTCAGGTAATGCTATTGTTCACTGAAGCAGATCCAGCTCTTGCAAATTACTAGTTGTCATATGTTTTCTCTTCCCTTTCAAGGACTGCTTCACAGGCTAAATGACTAGTAATGAAAAGGAAAGGATAGTCTGTATTTAATAAATCTATTTTATAGCAAAACACAGTGGAATCATGTGATTTGTAGGCTTACCATTTATTTCTGCAGAATAATAATACTGTGAGACTGAGCACATAGGTATAAGAAACTGCAGTTTTATATGAGAGTCCTGTAAGAGGCGCAGGAGGAATTCTCCCACTGTTACAGGGTAGGAAGGGCTGGGAACTTAGTGTTGGGCAAATATAATAAGTTGCTTATTTTTGACTTTTTTTAAAGCACCCTGCGTTCAAAGAAAGGCAGTCTTTCTTCATGGCCAGTAATAAAACAGGAGAGAACTTCTCATAAATCAAGACTGTGCAGCAGACTTGGCAAGGCAGCAAGACAAAGGAGAGTGGGCGGTGAGGTTACTATGTGAAAAGTAAATAAGGACACACTGTACACTCTTTCTATTTTTTTCCTTTAAAAATGCTTATTAGCTTCCTACCATTTTTCTTTATCTGCCTTGAATATTGAGATCATAAGCCTTTCAAGAGGGCTTCTAGTCTGTAGTCCAGTAAGGCCATGCTCAGATTCATCAGTGCTATCAAATTATACTTTGTGTATTATAAATACATATCCAAGACACATCATAATATTTTTCCATTATATATTACACAAATACACATTAGCTTATAATATAAATTTAAATACATAAATTTGAAAATATAGAAATCATGCATTTAGATGTAATTATAAGTTATGTTTATGTATATAACTTAAAAACAAACATGCACGCATATACATGAACGCACACAAAATTATATTCCTTTTCTTAAGTAAATTAGTATATGTATGCTTTTATTATGCATCCACATGCCACAAAGTGTCCCTTTAGTGGAGAAAAAAAACAAATAAATAAAACAAATTATTAAGGGGTTTGTTCCACAAATCACATAATCTCTCCCTACAAGCTATTAGTGTCTCAGGATTTGTTGATTTAAATTTCACCTCCTACCGCATACCACAACTGAACTCTAGTTTTTACCTTTACTCTGTCTTCTTTCAGTTTCTGCACATAAGGGAAACTGCAGATCTCTTATGGTTCTTACAAGAAAAACAACAGGAAATAAAATTACAAGAGCAGTTTGTTCAGGTTTGATAAGCATTAGATAATTTATTGTAACAATCATTATTCTACATTCAAGAGGAAGACATCAATTATATTAATATAGTTTTCCCTGGTGTGATAAAGGTACTTCATGACAGCAATTAAGTTAATCTTCTACAGCAGTGAGGTTCTGTGCTATAGTAAATCCCACATGAGGATGACCATAAGACTCCATGTCATGTAATTTCATGTCTTGAAGGTAATCCATCTGGTTCTCTAGTGAATCATAGGATTTGCTAAATCACTTTGTAAAGCAGAAGTGGAAGCTGAACCAATTGCAACTGTGTTGAAGACGGGAAGGAAGCAACAAACACAACTGACATAGAGACACCCACAGCCTAACAGAGAATGCAGGTTTACAATTACACATGCTAGTCATTACCCAGGTTCACGAAAATGGCCCAGATTTATCCCTCTCTTTGTAAAATCTTCCCTTAGGGTAAGAAATTGCACCTATTTGGCAATACTCAAGGGTTTCTATCTGCTGTTTTTCTATCTTACTGCTTTCCCATAGTTCTAATTGCTCATATCTCATCCCCATCTTTTACTCTTTTGGTGTGTGAGTTAAATAAGTTCCTAAAATTAAGTGAGATGAAACTGAAAGCTGAGATGTATGCTCATCTCACTAGAAGCAAGAGCTCAATTTAAGATTTCTGGTGACAACACACAGTGGCCTCACTTGACAGCCAAGGTGAATCCCTTTGTCTTGACAAATCATAATGAGCATTTAGTAAACCTAGTTTCATCATACGCAAACTGCCTCCAGTAAAAAATTCCAGCTGCAGCCAAGTTTTCCTACTCTTTCAGCTATCTGAACATGGGCATCTAGTGCCATTTAAGTGATTTCAAATTAGCCTGATTGTCCTCCAGTTGCCAGTCCAGAAAGGTATAGATCTCACATAGAACCTATAATCATTTCCATGCATGGACTTTCGAGATCTCATGTGATATCCAGACAAAACCCACCACCTAGTTTTCCAGCTAGCAAAATCTGAACCTCCAATTTGTCCCTCAGAGGAGAACATATTCTCATGAAAACAGTAGAGGAATGTAGACAATGTCAGTGGAAGGCATTTTACGACAAAGAAATGTGAAGAAAATCAAGGAAAATGAAAAGCAAAACAAAACAGTCTGATGCATATATCTAATGAAAAATTTCAGAACGACTCTTCTGTTATGGCCTTTGGCGCCAATAGCCTGTTCCTGCTGGGAGCAGGATAAGGAAGAATGGCAATGTCCTTGCCATGTCTCCAAAAGCTTTCCTGTCCCTTTAATACGGCTGCTTGACAGCAACTGTTTTCATTCATCCAGGGAACTAGTTTTCTCAGCAGCAGAGGTAGCAGAGGGATTCATGATGGCAATGATGGCAGCTGTTACCTCTGTAACACAAAGAAGGCCCTCTCCGTCTGCATCTCTTGGCAGAGGGCTGGAAGAAGCCAGAGTGACCCCAAGGTTTCATACTGAAGTTTTAAGAACATCACACTGCCAGCCCTTCAGCACTGTAGCTGGAGATCATCTGCATGATGAATATTCCATCGGAAGAAAATGGTCTGGAAGTTGCCATCTTATCATAACTTGAGGTAGCACTCAAGAATTCATGCGTGTCTCTGCAAATTCAATAGAAGAAACCTGTCTGTATGCTTTATTATTTATAAAGAGAAAAATATCCCTTGATTTAAAAATGAATCAACAAATCATACAGCCTGTGGGTTTTGGTAAGCATGCTTTACATTGTATTTGGCAGCAAAGAAGGTGAGAGAGTCACAAGTCTGCAGAAGCAGGAATGACTTAGTTTGCATAAGTCTGTTTAACTCTCCAGATGTTTAGCTTTCTTGTAGGTTTTATCATAACTCACATTCTTTAGACATTTTGTTTTCCCTTAATTTGCCTTTTTTTTTTTTTTTTTTTTAATATCCTTAATATCTCCTTTTACTGTCCTTTACTGTTTCTTTTACTGGCCTTTTTTCATGTTTCCTCTACTTTAATTCTGCCTTACAAAAATTCTTCTGTTGAGGAACACCTTCAGTGCAGGCAGTTCGGGGTGCAGATCCAGTGCGAGCTGCAGGTTGAGCTCTGGGTGGTAAGAGACAAAAGGCTGTGGATTACTTTCCCTTTGCATACCAAAGGGCTCTGTGGTATCACCCAGGGGATCAAACACTCAGTAGCACAGCAGAAGCTGAGGATTCAGCAGAACAATGTGCGACTTTGGTGTACTTGGACCATGTGGGTATAAAAGCCCAGGGTTCCTTGGTTGGGGTCCTCCTTTGGGGGCACCAGCTGGGGTTGTTCCCGTGTTACTGCACCGTGAATAAATGGCTGTATGGAACGAGACATTTGAGACTCTGCCATGGGAAACCTGGGGTTGAACTGGTGAGGAACCCTGGTCTGACTGTGTGAGTGGGGTGTGGGGAGCCAAGGGGGACCCGTTGGTCACTGGACCCTCCCTCTATGCAGGGGCTGCATTCCCAGCAGTGGCAGTCTGGGGTGGTGGGAGTGTGACTGCCAGAGTGCCTTCTGAATGGTCAGACGGGGAAGTTTCCTTAACATCTTCTTTGAGGTTTCTTTAAATAGTCTTAAGAAAAGAGGGGAATGAAGGGATTCACACATTTCCTGTTAACTTAATGATATATAGGTGTGAAAACTCCTGTTCTAAGCATCAAAGTAATTGAGCTTCTCAGTGGACTTTCAGACAGTCACGAAGAAGGGACTCTTTTCTTGTACAAGGTCTAGTGATAGTAATAGAAACAGAGAGCTAAGCAGCAAGGGTTTCTTTAATGTTTCCAAGAATATATAATTATATTCTGACTTATACTTGGAACAGTTGTATCTTTTGATGACCTGAGATTTGGAATACATAGATTTAATGTGCTAACATTAGCTAACAGAGAAGGCCAACAGACACTGCAGTCTGCACATAAAGATGAAAGAAGGGGGTGTCAAAGGGGGCCTCAAGTGAAATTCTGTTGCTGTACTAGTCTCACGCATGGTGCTAACGTCATAGGGCACTTTCTTCAGTAGCTGAAGCAGCTGTCCCTGCAAGGATAGAGGATTCAACACAAACTAAGTCTCAGGCAGCAGAATCAGCCCTACCAGTTTGAGGCTGGAGGGAATTCCATGAGAGATGCATCTCTATCTTGTGGGGAGGGTTTGTTATCATGGAGAAGCTGTCCCAGCAAGTGGAGGAATAAAGAGAAGTAATGAGCATCAGAGAAGAAGAAAGGGGAAAAGGCTGGATCTTCACAGAGAGTCAGCATCTTGAAAAGCTTCACACGCCATCTGCAGAGTAGCAGCAGGCAGAGTTTTGCCCCCACCATCAATGTAAATGAAAATTTTGGGAAGAGGGAAGGATGGAAAACTAGTGACTGGACAGGATTGCTACCTCCCATGGATCAGTTTAACAAGGGGAAGTGCAAGGTCCTGCACCTGGAGAGGAGCAGCTCCATGCACCAGTACAATCTGGGGCCATCCAGCTGGAAAGCAGCTTGACAGATAAGGACCTGGGAATCCAGCTGAGCACCAACTGGAACATGAACCAAAATGGTGTCTTTGACACTCAGAAGACTATTAGTATCCTGGGCTGCATTAGGAGTGATGCCTGCAGGTCAAGGGAGGTAATCCATCTCCTGTACTCAGCAATTGGTGAGACCACACCTGGTGTGGTCTGTCCAGCTTTGTATTGCTTGGTACAGGAGACACGTAGAGACTGCGGAGAAGGAACATTAAAGTGGTTAAGGGACTGGAGCACCTCTCATATGAGGAAAGGCTGAGAAAACTGAAACTGTCTAGTCTGCAGAGAAGATAGCTCATTGGGGATCTTACTAACATATAGACATGGCTGAAAGAAGCTTGGAAAAAGGCTTTTTCCTGTGGTGTCCAGTGACAGGAACAGAAGAAATGTGCACAAACTGAAATACAGGTGATTCAGCCTAAACATCAGGAAACACTTTTCAGTGTGAAGGTGACTGAGCAATGGCATGGATTGCTCAAAGGTGTTGTGGAATCTTCATCCTTGGAAATACTCAAAAGCTGTCTGGACGTGATCTTGTGTAACCAGGTCTAGGTGGCCCTGCTTGATCAGGGAGTTGGATGAGATCATCTTGAGGTCCTTTCCAACTTCAGTAATTCTGTGATTCTGTGACACAGCTCAGATATACCTTTTCCTGAGGACTGAGTTAATAGAGTCAAGTCCTTGTGTCTTCTGCTTTTAAACACCTATATGATTTTGATTTATTGTACACTAAAGCTAAAAAACAACGTATATTTCTCAGTCCAAAACATTTATATCCCATTTGACTATATTTTTAATTAGGAGTCCATATAAATTTCAGTGCAAAAAAAAGGTTTTCAGGATTATGAGATGCTAGTTAAAATGTGGTGAGAGTAGCTGGTTCATTTTTGTTAATGAACTTTTCCACGTGTAAGTGTTGTAAACTGTCTCTGAACTCTGTCCTTTGCAGATTCAGCTATTCAGGGAGCAAACTGAATGTGAACAAGGGATCCATGAATAAGTGAATCTATGACCTACAGAAACAATTTTCATATGTTCTCTGTCATAAATAAATGTAGCAGGGAAGAGGAGACATGTCAGGTAAGTACAGTAAAGCTGTATTTTTTACCAACTCTCTTTCTCGGTTTCTGCCTTTAACTCAAAATGACTCACAAATATAAATAATACATGGTAATGATGGAAAATCCTATGAATTACCGAAGACACTGGGACAGCTAAAATAATCTAAGAAATTCAGAATGAGACTTTCATCTGGTCTGCCCCTAAAAGAATTAGAATCAAGAAATGGCCATCAGGCTGCTGGGGATGTGCACAGGCAGTATGTCTCACTATGTACTTCTCTAATAAACCCCTGCACATAGAGCAGAATTTTTGCTCACTAATTATTTTCTTCTATTTTTAATGTTTAAATGTGACCAATAATGTAGATTTTCCAGAAGCTTATCTTGCTTGCTGTTTGCATGTGTCTGCTACTTCAGCAATTGCAGTTTGTTTTGTGTAACGAATCCATATTTAAATGTCCAAAGCATTTCCAATTACCTTTGCTTCCTGTCTCATGACTGTACTTTCCACCTCTCTGGCTGCAGTCCCTGTTGGTTTACCCTACTCACAGCCGTTTGAAATTTTGCTGCAAATACCATTTTCCTATCCTATTGCTTCGATCATCTTCCTGCTCAGCTTTGCGTTATTTTCTTAGTGCTCCTTTATGGCACAAATTAAGTGACTTGTTTCAATTTTAGAAGTTTTCCATGACCTTTTCCATTTTCTATAATGTTACTCCCATCACTTAGCTGAAGTTCACTCCCTAGCTCACTGTATTGTTGAGTAAGCATCTTTGGTGTTTTTCTCGTGCTTAGACATGCCCCTCAATGAGAGGAGTTGCCTGTAATACCATTTTTTTTCTTATTATGTCTACAAAAGACATGAAAAATAAGAAGGCTGTTATAATACCGTACTTATCATGCTGGTTAACTTTGTCTCATCGCATCCCTGTACTCTGCCATCTGTCTGTCCGCACTCACTTGTTATCCCACCTCTCTGGAGCAAGGATTATTTTTTTATTCTTTGATTGTAGACCACCTTTTTAAGTGGCCCACTGTTTCAGAACTAGACTTTCTAGACATTGTAGTAATCAAGAAAAACTTGTCATGGGTCAGGAGGAAAAAGATGAATCATCCTCCAAGATCTTGCAATCTAAGCCTGTAACTAGAAATGGCAGATGGATACTGACAGACAGATGGCGTTGAGCAAAAATTTATACAAAAAATTACCAATAATATAAAAAACACAAACAAAAGAAATACACATAGAAGTAATACTCATATATATTATATGCATAAATAATAATGCTAAATGAGAAAATTAGACATAGCTAGAAGAAAAGCATTTATAGATGGAAAACTATCTCACAAAAATATTATTTTTACCCTTCTCAGATAATCTTAGATTTAAAAAATTTAGTTGCCTTGCCTAGGTTAGAAGCAAGATTTCTTCAGTAAATAATATATTTTGAGGAATGTGCTTATATTGCCTAAATTTAGATCTTCAGCTTAGTTGCCTAAGTTACAAAATCAGTCTTTATAAATCCTTTTATTACAGAAAGGGAAAAAAGCACTTCCAGAGGACAATTCCTATAACATTATGACAGGATATGCCAACCATTATGGGACTTTATACAGAAAATTCAGATAAAATCTTCTAACTTCACAGTTAGAAAAGGTAAATGAAGATGTTCATATATTGGAGAAGAGATATGAAGCCTGAGACATAGCTGAAAATTGAACCTAGAATTCTCAAGTTTCAACTAAATTGTTGTAGTTCTAGGACTTCCTTACCAGGAAGCAACAGCCCAGTATTAAGGTAGATTTCCAGGGTCTTACAGGGAAGGACATTAAGGACCGTGTTTTAGTTTTAAAGCAAACAAATTTAAATGGAAATTATCCTTGAATTGCAGACGAGTTCAACAAATTGGTCTGTCCAAACCTTCCTTCAAAAATTAATAAATTATTTTCCTTGAACATTTATCTTTTATTTACTTCACACCTTCTATGATTTTTTTTTTACTTACATTTGGTACATAATTTTGAGGATAATATGTTTGTATATTTGGAGGTGTGCTATATTTAGGTTTGCATTTTACCTTCTTGTAGCCGAGTTCTAAATTAGTGATGTGTAGCTCTCCAGTTGATAATACAACATATTAAGTCACTATTTCTGCAGTCAATATTTGGATTACTGGGTCAACATCTTGGCAAGTACACATGTACAAGGCTTCAAATGATTAGAGAGTATGTTAAATGTTACTATATAAACTGATACCAGGAATCAAGTGGAATTAAAATGCAGTCAATTGGGACATCAAACCATATCCCTCTTTTATTCAGACACAAGAAATCGTGAAAAACAGCATCGGGGCTGCTGGCTAAAGAGAGGGGGAAAAAGGAAAAGGAAAAGATGTAGATAAAGGTGTTATTAAAGTATTAACTTTCACTCTTTTCACCTTTCTACTTCTATGTTATACACCCATTTTCATAATATCCATGCTTTACACTATAGAATTTGACATTTTACTAGAAAAGGGGGAGAAGCAATGTATTTCAGCCATTTGTAAACCAGTCACCGGATAAGTTTTTCTGCAGTTTCATATATGAAGTTTTCATTGTAGGCAAGACATTTGGCAATGCATTCCTCCTCTGCCCTTTTGAATATCTGTGGTAATTTTGTTCAGTGAGGGCGGAATATAAATACAAAAGTGAGGATAACTCGATGGTCTGTGTGGCTAAGTCAGAAAGTGCTTTTGCAGACACAGATGATCAAGTTTGGCAGAGCACACTCAAGGGCTGTGTGTCTGAACCCTGGTGCTTGTTGTGTGCTGCACGGAGCACGACTGGGCTCTCTCAGGGGTAGGACCTCTCTCTGTCTGGAGTACTCCATATTGATTTACCACATGCCATGCGTGGCATGGATATCCGTGGGCATGCTTGTCAGCTCCAGAGCCTATGCAATTTAAAGTAATGGATTTACAGCTGTGCTTTAAAGCGAGATTTTTTCCTCAGATGGAAAGCAAAAGCTTAGCCTATTGATGTGAAAGTCTCTGTAGATACCATAGTGTATGTAGATATCTGTCTAAGTTTGGCTTATGAGGAAAGATTGTATTCTACAGAAAGGCTCAAAGACAGTCAAGGGAAATACTTTACTGATGTTGATCTCCAAATCTCTATTATTTTGGATGGGCACTACAGACTTTTGGAGGAACTGAGGAGAAAAATCAGCTATTAACCCAAATGCAGGATACTCAAAAACATTTGTGTGCACAACGGCACTCTGAAGCTGTCTGAAAGGATTCAGACAATGAATCTCTGAACGCTGGGTAGGCCAAATGACATAACATTGGTACTTATTGTGATTTTACAGGGAGTTCTACATATGAACTTCTACAGACATGTACTAAGTTATTTAGATATAGCAGTCATATTGCTGAAGGCTATATGTGAACTGGCATATTAGAAGAAAAAAAAAGCCACATGAGTAATAACTTTTTTTAAAAAAAATTCCCCACAATGTTCACAAATGTTTAATTCATTTCATATTACTTGCAAGAAATTCTGTCTTCATTCAGTTTTTTTTTTTTTTTTTTGAAAAAAATGTAATGATTCTCTTTTTGTTTCAGGCTTCTATTTTAAACCTCGTCATAGGCTTGTAGTTGAAATCATTCTATTTTAATGTTTAATAAAAGACTAATTTCCCATATTGGTATTTCTTTCCCCAGAACTTATTGGGAATCATTAATAAGTTTTCAAAGGGTTTTCTGTGCTCTGAAGATATGTAATATCCTCATAACATAACTTGAAAAAAGTACTGTAATGTTCTGAACTGATCTGAGATGAAAATCAACAGGAAGATCTTCATTTCCAGACATCCCAGAGACAAAACTGGCCTAAGATTTTCTTTTTTTTTTTCCCCAACCGTTCTTCATAGCATACCCTTCACCACTTGTGATGTACCACTCACTTAGTGGTGCTGGCAAAAAGGGCTGTGGGGCTGACCTGAGACTGGTGCTGGAGTAGGAATGAGAAGGAGAAGCAGTAATTCATTAAGTTCACATAAAAGTCAAGAAAAAGCAAAGGTAACTGTGCCCCAAGGTGGTAGCCAAGAGGAATGTAGTAGATTTAGATAATATAGAGGGTTTTAATACATCTGCTCACATTATCTTGTATTAGCACTGAAGACTTCCCTCAGCAAAAATCGCTTTTGTAAAATGTCTGATTTTGAGTACTCTGAAATATATATATTTTTTTTTTTTTTTTTTCCAATCATAACATCTCAGGTTCTGTTTTCAGTGCTAGTTTGATAAAATTTAACAAGAAATTTCACAATTGGTTCTCTGAATCTACGGATACAAAGCAGATGCTAAGGAGACATTTTTGGCATGGCGAAATAGATTACTCATTTGCTACCAGTGCTATTGCCACTTGCAATTGTTAGTTTCTCATTTTCACTTTTTATTTAAGAAGAAACTTTATACCCATAATTTAAAATAGTCTTACTTTTATGTGACGCAAAAGAGAGCCTGGATTCAATATTGACTGTATCAAATTCAGACATTTAAATCAAAGTTCTACTGAAGTCAACTGCACCATCTGTGGTGACAAAAAAGAAAAACATTCAAGAACCCTGATACACATTTGTAGATCTGTTGATTTTCAGAAACCCAAATTTCTCAGCTCAAAATACAAACTCAATGCCCAGACTAAATTATATTAGTTCAAGAGATTATTAAACTGCATGGTCTTTCACAATATTCACCTTTAAAAGGACATCAGTATTATATTTTAATGGACTTATGCAGTGCAATTATTCATAGAACTACTTTGCAGATAATTCATATTTTTCACCACCTTAAAAATGTTGCAGAATTTCTGTATTTTTAGATAGAGGTGTTTATGAATGAGACTAATTTTTTCAGAACTTGAAACAACAATAGATCAAAGTGATGTTTTATTAATTGTACATTTGTTAAATACATAGAATGGAACAAGATTTTAAGATTAAGCACCTAAATGCATAGTTCAGGTATTCAAATCAGTGACAACAGCTTTGACTGCTTTCCTGCAATAAAGGGAGGACACTATTGCTGCCCCTTCAGCCCTGGGTTTAACTTACATCATTGTCTTACTATTCATTGATGTTGAATGTACTAATATGAGGAAAGAAGAGGTGTAGCCTAAAATGGTTGCAGATGTTTGACAGCAAAATTAGCTGCCAGCTTTCTAGATGAGATGCAGCATTTTTACTTACAAAAAGAGGGATTCTACACACAGATTCTCTCTTCCCTAGGATGCCCTTGTACTCCAACGTGCGATCCATTACCAGAACTTTTAAAAACAAATATCCTCCTCTCACAAAGTCACTGAGCTGCAGCAGTAAAGAATGACACAATGCCAGATAGACAGATAAAAAACACAGTCTAATACTGAAGAGGGTTTGACCACTTGGGGGGTAAAATGATTTCTATTTTGTTTTGTAATTGTGTGTTAGATTCTGTGACTAATGAATATACGGCTATGTCTCATCGTCTGTAGCAAAGTGTCAGAAGTCCATCTTTATAGAATAAAGTTTTCTGTGCTGGAACAAAGGGATTTTTATGGAAACGTGCACGAGAGTTAATAACTCTCTTTACAGCATCAGTGTCAGGAAAATATGGGGTTCTGTTCTAAATGATCACCAGAGCTGAAAAGATGTAATTTCTTACTACAAATTCAATACAAGAATCGCAGATGAAGTGTTGATTGCAAAGTGGATACTGAATTCTTATATCTGATTTAGTGCAGCTAGTCACTTGGTTAAATATTTTATCACCTTCTACTGCCACAGCATCCATACAGCCTCTCCCCACAAAATAAATGACAAAAACCTCAAAGCTCACCTGGCCCCAAACTCATGAACTACAAAGATCAATCTCTGGCACTGGAATACTCAGAAATTTCATCTGCAGATTTTCCAGTGGTGCACAGTGAGTCACAGGTTTTGTACAAATGTGCTTCTATTGCTACAAGGACCAATTTTTCCCATATAAAACAATTGTATTCCTTCAGGTAAGTGAGTATAGCATTACCAGTCTGGAACATGCCTGCTCTTGTTTGCCAGCCACAAACTAATCTCACCTTATTCACCATGGCAACATTGCCACAGCTGTCTATCCCTCTGTTTCCATGGTAAAGGACTGGTAGGTAGTACTCCTAGTACGGCTTTATGCCAGACTTCTGATTCTGTCACAGATTTCCAAATATTCAAATGGCTAAAATTTGTGTAGAAGCCGCTAAAATGTCATAGCCCCTGATCTTGGCATAAAAACCAAAATCAAAACCAAAGACCCAAAATTGAAACAAACAGGAAATAGCCAAAATTAAACCAAACTGGAGACATGATACCTGGGCATTAAAAAAAGAAAAAACAAACAAAAATCCACAAAACAAAACTAAACAAAACAAAACAAAAACACCCAAAAAAACCCCAAAACCAAACCAAACCAAACCAAACCAAATCAAACAACCCTCCCCCCCCCAAAAAAAAACCCAAAAAACCAAACAACCCCACACTACACAAAAAACCCCTCAACAGCTGTGAAAGCAGAACCAATTAAAGTTCTTTTCCACTGTAACAGATAGTGTTACAATTTTTTCACCAAATCCCAGGATTCTTTTAAGGTCTTTTTTTTTTCCTGTACCTATGGTCTTTTTCAAAAATTTTTACCTCCTAAACACTGCCCTTGTGAAAACTTTCAACAATTAGAAATCTCTGAAATGAGAGTTACTTCCCAAGCAGTGAGCTCTTCAAGGTTCACCACATAGAGAAACAACTTTAAGTTTAGAGGTAAAAGTCTTCAAGTAGCACTGTAATCCTTCTCAGCAGAGTGAATTAAGTGCTCTAGACACATTTTCAAGTACTGTGTTGTAGACAAAGTTACCCTGTTAGGCTTCATGGTTGGGTCTGAGCACTTCTAAATGCTCTGGGTGATGCACTTCCATTACTTCAGGGACCTTAAAAACCCAATATGTATGAACTGCTTTTGAAGTGTCTCCTTCAAGCCCTGAAGTCACTTTGATGCTTTTGAAATGTTTCTCCTACCTCTGCTTGAACACAAGACTATCAGAAAAAGTTCAAAAATTGTAGGGGGTTGTGACTGTGACTAACTACCTTATGTGAGCAAAGATCTAGTATTAGAAATGATTGCTTTGCTTCTGATAAGAAGATGAACACCAACTAGTTACTTTGCTCCAGTTTTCTCTACTTTTATGACAAGTCTGTAACACTGACCTTAGTGTATGCATTCCTAAACACTTTATTATTATTCAAATATAATGTGTTACTGACATGGTTTTTGGAGTTGTATTGAAAGCGCTGATTCTTGTTCTGAATGCCAGGCCACATTTTGCAGTTTCAAAATATGTAGTCAGTAGCTAGTTATAGAGATGTGATCTTGAAAAAGAATTTTAAAATTGTCTTTCAGAAGCATAGGAATAAATATATGAGTTTATTTCCACTTTAGATACCCCAGCAATACCACTAAGTCACTGAATCTGTGGGTATTACCTTGCAAAATGCTTCAGTAGGGGAGTCGGTGCTATTGTATATTGCCAGGAAGTTCCTACTATTCATTTAGATTTTCCTTACTAGGTCACTTCATTAAAAAAAGATTAAAGTCTACTCCAGCTAGAGGCATGAATTCCCACTTCTGTTTTCAGAGAAGCCTGATATCAGTGCAATTCTGAAATAATCTTGGTTATAAAAGCAATGTTAAACACATTCGTTAGGAGACCGTACATCTCTTCTGGGTCTTTAGTGGGTCACCTAATTCTAACCTTTGTAGCACTTCAATGCAAGGGAGCTTTCCCAAAGAGTGTAGTTTTAAAGGTGCAGGAGTTCACGCAAGTCCAAAGGTAAACACGACGTAAAACCACAACCACAACAGTGACATCTGCTGCAGTATTTTCCTTACACCTTGCTGCCAAATTCATAGCTTCCCACACACGCCATTTAAAAAGAGATTCACAAAGATCAGCAACCTGAGATAGAAGTTCCCCGAAATACTTTTGAGAGAGAGAGGTTTTCCTCAAATAAAGAGCATTCTGCTCTTTGGAGAATTTGGAGGAAGGAAACCACCTTGGGATAGCCAGGCAATGAATAGTATATCCTTTTTAAACCATGGCCAGGAAAGTACTGCCTATGCCCACTCTTCACATTAATCCAATAATTAGAACTAAACTAAAATTTTGAGGGAAAGTGGGTGATATTTAAATCCCTCTCTAGTCAAACAATGGGGTTTGAAGCAGTGTCAGTGGGAAGGTCCACCCATAAAAACTCTTGAATAGAGAAGTTTTCACTCCTGATTTGCACATGTGAGGGAGGGTTAGCCATGGTATGAGCACACATTGAAACATGCCTCTGTTCTCAGTAGAAAACATCTATTTGATTCGGGTCGATGGGTTTTAGGTGTGAACTGGTCACTTTGTATCAGAGCTTTATGCCACAGCAATAATTTAAATGTCATGGGGACCTCACCAGCAGAAGCGTAGGAATGGACAGACTTTAATAGCAATCAGGCAAAGGCAATTGTAAATATTCCTGATTGCTTAGTTTAAACTCTGACAGCTTAAAAAGGCTTTGAGGTCACAAATTGCACATGCTAAGTCCCCTTCTGACCAGAACTCCGGTCAGCTGAACTGTGCTGACTTTCATATTTTTACTCAGAAGATTAAGTGTATTCATTTGGCTGTGCGTGTTGCAAGAGCACTAAAAGACTGCTAAAGTACATGCTCACCATGGGCCTGATCAAAGCCCTCTGAGATCAATGGGAATATTTCCTTTGACTTCAATGGGCTTTTGATAAGATTCCAAATTACCCAGCCGAAATTTAGCCTCTGAAGGATGGTCCTGATGTTAGCATACCCATGGGCACGGCACTCGAAAGGATCTGGCTCTGGACCTGGGTGATATGCTGCATCTCACGCTGGAGCAGATGCAAGTGTGGCATCTCATTCTGATATTTCGTAAAATACCACAGTGATGATAAAGGAAGCATATTTTGACTGACAGCTTCCATACTAGCTGGTACTTGAAACAGCTTGCAGCCACATCAGGATCTGGCAGGAAGCCAGACACCATTCACAATAATGGGACATCATACAAATATCAACAGGGCTGTATCCAAACCAGCTGTTATTATTAATTTCATGTCTTTTAAGAGGAAGAGAGGATTTCAGCCATTTGAAAGGATTTTTCAAATGAATAATTATACTGTTTGGTGGTGTTTAATTTCTATTTACCTCTGAATGCTGCTAAAGTTGTAGCTAGTGGTCCCATATGAATTGGATTTAAAGATACAATTGCTGTTTAATTTAGCTGATTCACTTGAGATGTCTTCTGCATTTTTGTTACAGGAGGTGATTTTTTGAAGAAAATTGAAGGCAACTGGATGCTGACAAAAATAAAAAAAACATGAAGTTGGAGTTTAGCAAACTGTGCTTTGATACAAGAATCTGCAGACAGTTTAGAAAATAAGAAAAAAAAACATATTTGCTGTTGTTGTGAAAAAGGATCAGCAATTGGGGATTAGAAGTGAACAAACAATTCACAGTGAATCATCTCAGCTCCATGGAAGTTTCCAGGGTCTTCATTCTATTTTGCCTTAAGAGCTAGTTTGAGAGTAGATGTACTACTCTTTTCTGCTATACTACTTTCTTTCTTTTTATTAGAGAGAATTTCCAACAAATAGAGATTCAAGTTCAGCTGTATCTTTTGTTCTGTAACAGCTGAAAATTTTTAGGTGTTTTACAGAAAAGGTTTAGTCTCTGTACTAGAAGGCTGTACTAGAGCGAATACAAACATAAATGATAGTGGAAGAATGAAGAAAAACATAAGCTCAAGGATTATGTGGACTGATTAGGTAAAAGGGGTAGATGTATGGTCAAATTTACAACCAACAGAGGTTCATAGCTCATTTAAGTGATTTAGATATGACATTTTCATGTGGAACAAATTGTCAACTCTTCTTTTGATACTGTTTCTATTCTATTGATATAATATGTGCATGTATATATACATATATATGTATATATATAAATGTATTTGTACCTAAACAACAAAAACTACACATTAATGTTAGAGGAATCCTGTAAAATGTATTTTCTTAAGCCTTATGTAGAGGAGTTACTTTGAATGACTGATTTCAGAAGAAAACTAAAAATATGTAAGTGGGTAGATGTATGCAGGGATTTTTTTAATTGTGGAGTAAGTTCCAAAAGGGTTTGGTTATGATATGAAAGTTGTAGGGGAAGAAGAGGGAGAGTATCAAAGGAGACTTCTGTTTCTGGATGACTGAGGGTGGTAGCATGAAAACTTTAAAAGAAAGCTTTAGACCGTTCAGAAAAGAAAGATTATGAGCCTGGTTTAGTCATCCAGGTTTTGAGAAATTAGTGAGCTGCTTAAGATGAGAGATGTGACTTTGAAAGAATAAAGGTATTTTTGAAAGTTTTGTTTAGGATACAGTAGTGGAAAACCCTGCAAGCATATAATAGGAGAGGATAAANCAGCCCGGGCCTTCCCTGGGAGCCTCCCCAGGACCTGCTGGGAGAAATAAATCCATTCTGGAGGCCAGCAGCTGCCCCAGAGATGAGGAGATCATCTCTAGGCTGTGGCTCAGGGTGGGAGAGGGAGAGGGAGAGGGAGAGGGAGAGGGAGAGGGAGAGGGAGGACTTGGAGTCTCCAGATCCCAAAGAGAGGTAGTGGAAAAAAACCCTTACTATCTTGCAAGAAACCCCAATGCTGGCCCCACCCATGTTATGAAAAAAAGTCTCACAAATACAGTGGGTTTTAGTTTCAATTGTAGTCATCACTGGGACTGATGGGTTCACTGCTCGAAAAATGTTATTTCTCACACTATAAAGTCATTGTTTAGACAAATAATATGTGGGATTTTAATCCTTGACAGATTTGAGTTCTATTTTCAGTCCTAATCTTGTTATATCACTCTCTATCTTTCTGTTTTTCTTGCCGTTTTATCTTCAGATTTCAAATAACAAAGTCAAAACTTGGGCTTCTGAAAAAAATATACTAAAAAATGAGCTCTGGAGAAATACATTTGAAAATGTATGTATCTCCAAATTAAAGCTGTCAGACTTTTTACAGCTCTACCTTAGGAAATTTCCGACCTGCATATGAAATACAATTGTGCTTTCAGTGCTTTTAAAGTTGTTACTAGCCTGACTGAATGTGCAGCTGGTAGTGATCTACAGTTTTTGTTTATCCTGCTGAGTGAAAATGAGGGAGGACATATTTGTAGACTCATTCAGCTAAAATTCTGAAATGTTATCTCATATATTTATTCTCCTGAAATGCTGCCTTGTTCAGTCAATTTTCTCAAAGCTTCTTGTTGCTAATAATAATGCTTAATAAATCCAGCACCCAAACTTTTCATGTCTAAAACCAGCTGAATGTCAGAGGTCAGTTTCTGTCCACCTTTGGCTGTAAGAACTTAATTAGGACAGGATTAGGAAAATACAGATTTGAGGGCAAGTAATTGTAGGTTGCAAGTAAAAGTTATAGATGTTCAGTTATGATGAATGCTTAAGAGTTAAAGTATTTTTATAGAATAACTTTTACTTTCACACATCCATTAGTAAAGCAGAATACCACTTAAAAGAAAAATCTTATGCAAAAACTACCCCTCAAATTATTATCTTCTAAAAATCTCACATATTATTTTCTATAACTTTAGATCCTGAAAATCTCCAATTATTTAAAGATCACATTTATAAAAGGAAATGTTGCTTTTATTTAAAATACATAGATGGCAATATAGATTGGTTTTATGCACCAGTCTGTCTGTAAGGTATCAATGCCTATAAGTGTACTTGCCATTAATACTCAGTAGTATAGATATAGCCCAGTGTTTCCTTTTTGATAGTCTTGTTGCTTTTGTTTTGTTTTGTTTTGCTTTGTTTTGTTTTGTTTTTTTTCTTTTTTTTCTGCCTGTGTTATAGTAGCTCTTCTTCTGTCGGTGATACACCAAGATACAGTATTTTATATGTTTATTATATGGGAGATGCAGTTTTATCTATGTGCATTACTGTCTTTTTGCTCAACATCTCCTTGGAAAGGGCAATTATTTTCCTGAACCACCCTTCAACAACTGTATTGAGCAGTTGGGGTGGGGGGGAATTGTGTGGTTTTTTCATGTTTAGGGATTTTTTTGGTTGCCTCTGTGTTTTTATTTTTTCTTGAAGTCACAGATAAGCATTTCTCATCTAGTGAACTTTTTACACCATGTGGATAAAATCTGATATTGTACGCCTTAGTGTGTGATTCTCTTCCCCTTTGCTTTAGCAGCTACTTATGCTCCTGAGTCTATTTATCTGTTTATGTGTTTTGTCTTAGAATGTGCTAACCCTTAAAAAAAA
>VZRN01004924.1:76046-125350 GCA_013397935.1 Dasyornis broadbenti | reverse complement strand
AAAAAAAAAAAAAAAAAAAGGAGGAAGGAAAAAAAATGTACCTATTTATTTGCATGAAGTAGAAAAAATTGTTTTATTTCTGCTGTCTTGTTCGCCAGCTTTCTCTTGCATTGTATATACATTTTTTACTTCTGGGCTTTGAGGGCTCTACAGTTTTTATTCATTAAAATGATCTTGTGGCTTAAAGTATTTAGTAATAATGACTCTGTGTCTGTCACTTCATAAAAGTGCTATGCCTTTCCCACATAAGCCATTGTTTTTCTCAAATGCTGGGTGTCTACGCTGCAAGGCAGTCCCTCTCCATAGCAATAGCAGATTTTTTTTTTTCTTCAATCTTTTTCTTTTATATATACTTTTCATTCAGAGCACACTTCTAAATCACTCAAGTAATAGTCTATTTCTTTGGGCTGAATTTGTTACTATTCAAGTCTTCTGGTTATTACCAGTAGTGCTTCAGTTCATCTTAGATTTTAAGGATTTTCTGTTCAGTAGACTAAATATGTAAGAAATTATAGATAGTTTCTTATTTCAGGGACTGTATTGCTATAGTTGCGTGTTCCTTATAATTCTCTTGGTCTTATGACAAAGTTTTCTTCATTTTCTTCCATGTTTTATTTCCATTTCTCATTTAAATTTTTCATGTACCATATTAATTCTGAAACCAATGTATTCATTCAATGTCTACTTCTGTTTGTCATACGACTGTTTCATTTAATGAAACCTTTGTATTGAGTTATCTCAGCTGGAGCTCTTCTAAATAGAATGGGAAATATTTTGATGTTGCTATTGGCTTATCCACACTGCCTGTAGACAATTCAGTTGGAAACTGATCTGTTTCCTTCATCCAAAAAATAAGTTCCTGGGAGCCATTCTTTGATAAAGGGATTAGATCTTTGCCATGTCTAAGATTATGCCATCTACATTTAAAAGCATGGAGATTTCTAGCTGTAAATCACCATTTTAGTTCTTCCAGCTTTTCTGAAGAAGTATTAAGGTTTTATGTGCTTATGATTTTATAAGAACTGATTGAAGGAACTTTGACGTAAGCTTTTATAGGAGAATATCTCTTTCATGAAATTTAAATGTTCAAGATTACACTGTTTTGGGCAAATATTGTTTTATAAAAAATTCTACATAACTGCAGAACCAAAACAAAATAGTCTTTTGCCATTTTATAATTTTAAATTTCATTTCACTTTCTGGCTATTTCCCTTATTTTGTCTTTCAGTCCTCATTCCCCATCCCCCCACACTCTCTTTTATCTTTCTGATTTCCTTAATTTTGTTTTCTGCATTGGGTTTGGCTGGGCAAGCTTTGGTAGTGGGGGGACTACAGGAGTGGTTTCTTTGAGAAGCTTCCAGAAGCTTCCTCCATGTCCAGTAGAGACAATCCCTTGATGTTCCAAAGATGTACATGTCACTGGCCAAGACTGGGCCAATTAGAAATGGTGATAACATTTCTGTGATAACAGATTTAAGAAGAAAGGAAAAAACAAAAGTTGTTGCAGAGTTGTATTTGTGTCCAGAGAAGAGCAGAGTGAGAACATGTGAGAGGAACAATTCTGCAGGCATCAAGGTCAGTGGTGAAGGAAAGGCAGGAGGTGCTCCAGATGCTGGAGCAGAGATTCCTCTGCAGGTGGTGGTGCAGACCATGGCAAGTCAGTCTGTGCCCCTGCAGCCCATGGAGGTCCTTGAGGATGCACAGATCCACCTGCATCCCATGGAAGAGCCCCATGATGGAGAAGGTGGATGCCTGGGGGGAGACTGTGACCTCATGGGAGACTCGAGGAGAGAGAAGCCCACACTCCAGCTGTGGAGAGGAGTGATAGGGAGGTTTTGGTGGGTGACTGGAATCCAGCCAGTGGCTACCCACTACATTTTCCTTTATTTTATTTCTACGCAAAAAACAGACAATGATGTAGTAAAATGCCACATACTTCCCTGTGTCTTCTCCTACTACATAAGAATGAATTGTTTCAGATCAGTTGTGTCTCATGTGGACTAGTATGAATGACAGCTCCCTGTAAGTCTTTGGGTTCAGCCTTTTGGGTAAAGTAGTAAAGTTGCATGACCGGAAACTATATTTCTGAGAGATTGTTAGGTATTAGGTCACTGTTCTCCATATTTTCCAGGTATTACTGGGAAATACTTTCTCTAAATCAACCTTTACAGGGTCCTATCTCACAACTGCAATTAACAGATCTCCATGTGAACCTACTTATAATGGGGCAGCTTACATGGGCAGAAAAAGGTAAGGATTGATGCATTTGTCTTTAGACCCTGCAAAGAGGATGGGGAAGAGTGCCAGATGGCCAAGAGAAAGATATAAGGAGTCTGTTATGCTTAAGACTAACAAGTGATCCAGAGGGTAATGTTTCCTTAAGGCATAATCAAGCATTCAGGAGACAGATGGTGGAAAGAGTAGGGAGTCAAGACAGTTCTAATTAGTCCAACACCATATGGAGTTGCTTCTTTTCTAGAAGCTCAACCTTCTAGACAGGCCTGTGGGTTTACCTACTGGACATCCCAGAGACCTTTGCAAGTGTTTAATGACTCACAACAAGTGTTTAATGACGTAGCTGGACTGGGATCAAGGAACCAAGATATTAGAAGAATTCCTAAGTCTGATATAGTTGGATACAGAGGTCCCTTAAATATTACTTCATTTTGTTTTCATTCATGAAATCTCATCTTCTTACTTCCAGCCCTCATGTAAGAGGAAGTATTGAAATTCTGCTGCCATTATATATGTGGGCTGTACTCCTATTTTATAGGGGTTTTTGGCCACTGTGATCACTGTCTTTATCACTACTCCTAAAAAGTAGAGCACATCTTCTGCGTCTTAATTGTGTTTATCTGTACTTGAATCCTTTTTTTTATTTTGTTCACAAAGTCCCACACCATCTGTACATGCTGGGAAAGACAATGGCTTTTAGTCCTGGGAGAATGCGAAAGAGAAATCCACTAGAGAGCATAGCTACTGTTCAGGGTAGATTGCAGTGCAGACAGGCAGGGACATTTCTAAGGGTTGGGGACAGTGGGTAAAATAGGGACAGTACAGCAAGGGAAATCAGGATCTCCCAAGTCACATCTGGAAGCGGCACAGCACAGCAGGCTAATTCAGTTGAACAGAGTCCTCATCAATGTCTTTACAATGAATGTATCTTCTTTATGTATCAAGAAAATATTATTAAAAAATTGTTGTTATATTTTTCTGATACTGCCTTCAGCCATGAGAAACATTGAAAACATAGATCTTCAGAAATAGAAAAGCAGTTTTTCCACACTACCTCGTATTTGTATGTGTGCTGTCATTGAATTTTAAATAAAGCTATTATAACTTGCAGCAATTGATGTTTAAGTCCCAATATGTCCCAAAAATATTTTTCTCATCACTGAAAAGTGGGCAAGTGATTTGTCAAACCTTTTCTTCTACCTGAAAAATTAAGTACAGGATCCAGATCACATAGTATTCTAATGCCAGAAAATACATTGGCATTCATCTTTACATGTTTGGTATTTCAGTGTCTTTCAGTATAACTTTTAAGCTGACTCCTAGAACTTTTGCACAAAACAAGACAGACTGTCTCCTTGTTGTCACCAATCCCCTATGCTTATTTTTTCTTTCATTTATATTTTTAAAAAGAATTTTAGTTTTTTCACTTTCTATATTGAAAAAAAATGTCCTTATCAGCTTATTCTCATTATTTCCTAATATATACATTAGACTTAACCTAAAAGTTTATAAACCATTCATTATCAAGACAGGAAATTATTTTTGGTGGAATTTAGTGACTCCTTTTCAAGTCAACTTTCTTTACATACTGCAAGACATCATTACAAATAAATGCATAGCTTTTCATTTTGAGATTTATCAACTGGCACTCAGAATCTGAGGCAGTCTCTGGGTCACACATTCTACAAAGATAACACTCATAAGCTCTGGGTGAAATTACCTTCTTTTATTTCTTCTGTTACCAAATTCAGACTTTAAGGGGTGATCTAGGCTGCTGTTCCTTTAATCTCCAAGTCCAAAGCTTTACTATCCCTTAAAGCTCTATCTCTGTTCAACTGCTCTGTAAAGCTGTTGAGAGAGGCAATGACTAACAAGAGCTGAAGTGCCAGCATTATGTAGGTGACACAACACCAGCATTACAAAAAACCTAAACCCTAGTGTTTCTCAAAAATCACAGTACTCCTCTGAAATTGAAACTTGGATGAAGAGCAATTAAAAGAATACAGAAAAGTTAAAATTATACTCTTAAGAGAAATATTTGTGCTCTAACAGTCTGTACAGGATGAAGTTGACTTGCAGTTTCAGTATATTTGCCCATTATTTAGAATTTGATCTGGTCACTGTGACATCTTTATTGACAAATGTTTTAATGGAATTAACTGTCAGGGAATAATCTCAACAACTTCACTCATTTGAGTTAGGTGTGTACCTAACCTAATTGTCTAGGGTCCGTGTAGTCAGCAGGGAGAGGTGACTCCAGGATACAACTGATGCTGTTTACATCTTGCTCAACACAGTAATTCAGATTCTGTATCTGATTAACCTTTCCTGTTGTGATGTGTCTTCTTTTCATTTAAAAATCCATTTGACTGGTTAAAAATACTGTGCTCCTCAACATGGATGTTAAGTACCTGAGTAACCACACTGTAGAAATAAATCTTTTCCATTTTTTTTGCCCTCATGCACAACACTTCTGACCACAGATTCTAGCTGCTTTCTCTATGGATTAGCTATTCATGATCCTCAATAGATAGTTGTCTCTTCAATAGGTTGTCTTCATTAGCAAACTCCATTTCTGCTGAAAATGACTGCCCTGGTTCTTGCACAACGCCAGATACTTTGCCCCTGCTTATTATGATATGTGCAGTATTTGGTGGCAGCTCGTCTTTCATTGTGATGGACAGGAATGAAGTGTACTGGAACATAACAATTATAGCCTTGTAGGGTGGAGAAGAAAACAAACTCACAAAATCTGTAACTGTTGGGGCTATTTGAAAGCTTTTCTCCCAAGACGGGCATGAAGGGTTGGACTATAAAAAGCCTTTAATAAAGAAATTGAGGGATCATGCAAAGAGCAAATAGAGAGGCTGTGTGCATATGTCCATGTTGTTGGAGAATGAAGACTTTACAGCACCTAAAATCAATCCCAACATCTCAGATAAAACATTGTTGTAACCCATCAATGCTTGAAATGCATTTTATTTTACCCTATTATTCTTTCTTTTGAGACAAGTCACTGCAAATTTCATTGGTATTTCTCTTTTTGTGAATTCTGTTTTATAAATGATATTTTACTGTATTTTTTTGTTTATTTCTTTTTCTTCTTTTTAAATTAATTATTCATTAAGTATTAATTTTGGGAGTGAAATTGCTTTCAATAAAAACTAAAATATATAATAATATTTTTCATAATAATTACTAACTGTAATGATTGTATATAACTCTGAATATTAAATCAGGAAAACTTTTAACTCACATACATAATATTTCACATATTTTAAATTACTATTTATGCCAGGTTTTCTGTAGAAATTTTTTGTAAAACTATTTTTCAACAACAGGCTGTTGAAGACTGGGGTTGTTCTGCCATCCCATTTGAATTCCAACCTTAAGAAGAATTCCAGTACAAAGAGGATGTTTTGAAGAGCTAATGAAAGAGATTGCTGGAAAAAAAGAAAAGAAAGTTTTGGGGTTTTTTTTCAGGAACAAACTAATATACAACTAGTAGGAATTTGTCCCAGTCTATTCACTATATTATTAACTGAAATTATCTTTCCTTAATTTAGTAATCTCAGCTGTCTTTATGTTAAAATCCTTCTTTTGAAAGTCAGATTTTTATTCATTATGCCTTGCCTGTGAACATCCTTTAATTCCAATGAAAACAGAAATGCTCAGGGTTGTAGAAAATGAGCTCACTTTTCCCCTGGAAAGTTAAGGGGGTCAATATGTGAAATTATTTTGACATCAATTTTTAGGTGCACTAGCTCTGCTTTATCAGGCAGAGGGGACAGTGATCTGTTGAATCTCCATTTCCTTGATTGATGTCCCAGGAGAACCATTGCAGGGTCAATACAACTGATTTCCTGGAGTGGACTGAGGCTCCTTTGTGGAGGTTTTGTTAAATCTGCTGAGAATGACTGCTTCTTCAGGAAGGAATCATTTTTTGAAACATTTATCTCTCTGTATTTGCTAACATTTCCATAAACTAAACCTGATTGCCAGCTGTACAGAAGGGAACTGTTACACAAAAATGGATTGTTTGATACATGGCAATGTGCTTTATGTAGTTTGTTTTTTTTTTTTTTTCCCCCTGACTCAATGAAGCGAAAGATGTTGATAAATTGCAGCATGTTCAGGGTAGGATCACCACAATGGGATAGGATGGAGCACTTGTCCTGCCAGGAGAAGGTTAGGGACTGAGGCTGATGCAGTCTGGAGAGAGACAGCTGTGGGGGCACTTCACAGCAGTCCTCCAATCGAACAAAAAGGCAACTTCTGAAAAGCATCAGTGATGAAACAGTAGTGTACAATACCTCATGTACTGTCCAATAGCCGGGTTTTCTTCTTGAGTTTTACTGAAGACTTTAACCAGCCTGAGTTCAATGAGTTCAGTGCTAAAAATAAATTATATTAGTATTAAGAAAAATGTTTGGTTTTGGCATTGGGAAGAAAAAAGAGAAAGGCCTAAGAAGCAAAACAGCAGAAAAGAAATTCTACTGTTGCAAATCTTGAATAATAAAACATTCTGTTTTGTCAGTCAAGAAGGTGCGAAGTTAATTGTCCTAGGAATGTTTCTGCTAGCTGTCCCTATATAACATTAATGTAAACTTACTTTGAGAGTACAATTTATTTTTAAACAACAGCTTAATCATGTGAGTTTTACACAGTGATGTTTTCCATCTGCAATTACTGAATTGTCTGCTGACAATGTTGTCCACTTTTCCACTGCAGTTTCAAGTTTCTCCATGAGAAGATGAGAAAAACTCATTTCAGGGGTATTAAAAGTACACAGAAAGTAGGTCTGGGTAAATGGTTTGGAAAAAATCCAAATTTTATCATGCATGAAAAGCACAGAGCACAGAAATAATGCAAGAAAATAATTTCTTATGCTTTCTAAGCCATCCCCTGTGTCCAGATTTATCTGAACACCAAACCCAAATATCTTGGATGATTGATCATTGCTTCACAAAGCTTCTAGTCAGGATTTAGCTTGCCTTCATGCAACCATGGAATGACACAAAATGTCACATGTGATGGATATGACTTTGAGAAAAAACACAAAAGAACACAGAAACAGCATTATGAAGTTTTCTCCACATGATTTTGATTCATTTGTCATCCATTCTGAGCATTGATGAAAATAACAGAAAATCCATGAAGGTCTTTGATCTTTGGA
This sequence comes from Dasyornis broadbenti, assembly GCA_013397935.1. NCBI lineage: Eukaryota > Metazoa > Chordata > Aves > Passeriformes > Dasyornithidae > Dasyornis > Dasyornis broadbenti. Next base: position 117,939 of record VZRN01004924.1, on the reverse strand, counting down.
CGGAGGTTTTATGAAAAAGCAGCTTTACCAGGAATCACAGAATCATAGTATCATTTAGGTTGGAAAAGACCTCTAAGATCATTGAGTCATCTTCCTTTATCTTTCCATTCCTCACTTTCTTGAACAGATATCTCAGCTATAAATGAATTTGAGATGTGATGGCCTTCTTGAATGAGATATGACAAGGAGCAACTTCCAAGGCTCTTGGGTCTGAAATCTTGTGCCCTACTTAAAATTCAAGCAATGTAACATTACATGGGAATATATGAGACTGAATCCTCTGCTCAGTCCACAAATTCTTTGTAACACAGACCCTGTGTGATATTCATATGGCTGTTTTCTATTTAGCACCACTACAGGTTGGCTTGCAGTGCTGCAAGGGCATTTCTGCCACCGCCACTGCGCTCTGCTGCTGCATGAGATCCTTTCCATGCTTGACAAGTTCTGCCTCTGATGTCCACAATTCAGAAAGACCGTGGTTTATAGTGTGTCACAGCATTTGTGTGAATTCTCTTACACAGTAGAGTCGCAGTAGTTCTGTAACTTTCGAGGAAAATTATTCCTACAGTCAGTGGGACTGAAGATTTCTAACTTGGTGATTGTGCCAAAAAATTGCCTCTAAAAAGTGCTTGAAAATGTTTATCAAGCACCTTAACAAGACCTCTTGCCATTATTTCTATCCTATACTCATAGAATCCACTGTGAAGATTACATGAAAGGCCATTTCCGGGACACTTTCCTGGATTTCAGTCCTGAAACATGGCTAATACTTAATGAGCTGGGTAGAAATAGTTTACTTAGTCACTAATAAGTCACTTACAGAAATTGTAGCACTTGATTTAAGCCATACCTTAATGCCTAGATTATTGAATCACACACTTACTGAGTTGCAATTTAAGGCAAACAGCTATGTTTTTTCAAACACATTAAATTATTATAAGCATATTACCTTATGCATGTAGTTTATATCTATTTTAATTAGAAAACACTTAGAAACTCTTGTGATAAGCAATTTGCCAAGTCAAAAGATCATTACTTAGGTATTAGTAGAGTTGGCAAGAAAACAGAAATTGCTATCTATTGAGAAATTTCGACATTTTGAATAATTGTAATTCCCTGTGAGAATAGAAGTCAAGGCATTTTATGGATTCAAAGGACTTAAATGTTTTGTTTTGGGAAACATTGATGTAACCCTTCAAAACATTAAACCACTGGAGTATGCTTTTAAATTTAAAGTATGATTAATATATATATAACATATTAGGTACAAGGACTGAAACTGAATATTTTAGTTTTACTTTCAACCACATATGTCAAAGAAACTAAAACATTTGTGTCAAACATTTTTTATCATCAGGGTATTTTTTTTTAATCAGCTTGATCTCTTTATTTTCCTTTGCTTTTTTTTCCCCTATTAATTGCTAAAACTAGTCAGTTTTGTACTGATCCTCACAAAAATGTATTTTGTAATAGGTGTGGAGGGCATTTGAGCAGGTGGAAAATGAAAACAGGAAAAAAATAACTTGAATTACCTCCCTGCATAGTAAGTACAATCCTTCCAAGTATAAGGCACTAGCTGCACCTAGGAGCACTACACACAATTCTGGTCAAGTTCAAAAAATATTAGCTCAGACTGATCACTAATATGAGAAAGGGTTTGGAAAACCTTTTATGTTGGAAAAAACTTCAACTGAGTGAAATGAAAGTGGATCTATTTTAGCTAAAGTATAAATTTCAACAGAATAATAGAATATACATTGTCAATTAATAACTTCTTTTCATAAATTACAAGAAGGTTCTTAATATCCGAATGTTTCACTACTTCAAGTGTGAGTAATTAAAACATAGCTGAGTGAAAACATATTTTTAAATTGTAGTTGCCTAAATTTGGGATGAAATTGTGTGATATATTTACTTGCAATTGCAGGGATTAAAACTAAATATTCCATGGGCTGCTGGGAGGTGTTTCAATAAGTACCCTGAGGTCTTTTTAAAGCAAGCGATACTCATTTGGCTTATTGGTTTTCTTTCCATGAAAGATAAGACAGAAAAGGCTTTTGTGATAGGGACGGAAGGAGCTAAAAACTTCAATGATTAACTTTAAAAGCACTCCCAAAACCAGTAATATAGGGCTAGCCATTAAACGCTGTTCTAGTTCTATATGCTACATTCCCATGTTGCTAAAGGATGGTGTTTCCAAGCATGCCAGCTGAGGAGTATTTTAAATGAAGTCTTTAAACAGCAATGTGGTGAGAAGGCAGTCTGCTGTGTTAACACCTCTGTTGTTAAAAGATAAGGTCATATTTCTCATTGTGACTTTAATGGCCGCTTCTTACTCTGTGTTTCTGCGCCCTGTGTGGTCTGTACTTATATCAGCTGCTTTAATAACTACAGCAGATTTTTACCATGACCATTAGCACAGTAGAACAAATGCAGCATGGAAAAACTGCAAAATTATTTCTCGATTAATGTACCACCAGCAAATTTGCTTGTTCTCTTATTATTGAGTCCATATCCTTTATTCAGAAAGCATAATTTCTAATTTCCATCTTGCATTTATTGTATCTCAGAAATCCTACTGAGTTGGCCAACATGCCAATAACAATAATTTGGGCAATAAACCAGGAAGTCACCTTTAAAATCATAGATCTTTACTTTTTTATTTTTATTGTTGTGTTGTATTATGATTAAGTTGAAACTGGGGAAAATGAAAAGAGCCGCCTTTTATTTTTAACCTCCTTAAAGAGAGTAAAAGATTAGAAGTATTTCTTGGTGGTGTTTTTGGGGGGAGTCTTTTTCATTTTAGTAGTTATTGCTTTTTAGATTATTTGTTTTCATCGAGTTATTCTTTGCATCTCAATCTACTCATAGTGAGTTCAGATTCATACACTGTACGGATGGAAAGAACCATTACGATTATCTATTCCAAACACCTGCGTAGCAGCCCATCAAATCTGAACCGATACTTCGTCCATCAAGTTCATATCTTCTGCTTGAGGGACAATAGATCTTTTAGAAAGACACCCAGCTTTGATTTAAAGTCTTGATTCTCTCTGACTAATGTTTGCACCTTTCTAAGACATGCAGCAGGCTTGGAAACATAAGTAAATGGGATCTTGAGGTTCCACCTCCACTGACTTTCATGTTAGAATTATTCATTTAAAATTGACTTTCACAGTATTTTTTATGTACTCAAAAAAGAAAAAAAATCTCTGCAGGTACCCTTGCAGGTACTTCACATTAGCAAAAAATGTTAAAGAATGAGTGATGGTATCTGCACAAAACAGAATACATATAATATTCCTGGACAATAAAAAAGAAAAAAAAAAAAAAAACCACCAACCAACCAAAAAGCCTTTACTTTACAGATATAGTTATTTCAGACCCAAAGCCTGGCTGACAAATTATAAGTGAGAGTTGGTCAGAAAGCCCACCTTGATCTTTGCCCTTCTTCCTTTGAGTGCTAAATTGCATGAAGTAGATAAACACTTGCATCTGTTCTGCCAATCCTTCCTATAAGATTGTACGTACATAGTTTTTTTGCGACTAATCAAAGGAAATATCTGAAAATTTTGCGAAAGTGAAATTTTTTTGGTGTTCACTAAGAAGCATGGCAGAAACTTATGATTAGATTTCTGTTCTTCAGAGATAAAATATTTTACATTAAATAAAAACAAATATACAAACAAAACCTAAAATAAACTAAATCAACTTGAGAAAAAGTCATTTTGCCTCATGATGAACCTTATTTTGGAAAGCACACTTTTTTCAGATGAAAGAAAGAACAAAGCTTGCTTTCATTCAGGATGAAATAAAAGCTTTTATATACAAGAGTCTTGCTAAGTCTTTTGTAAAGAAAGAACACTATTTTTTGTCTAACTACAAATTTAATGAGATATTATATACCCATTTTCTTTACCTATGGAGGAAAAGGTGACATTGAGGGAGTGATTAGTCACAGCAAATGTTGATAAAAGAAGCTCTGAGAGATCACCCAGCCTGTCCCTCAGTCCAAAGCAGGATTAGGTACCAGAATGTCATTCCTGATTGATACCTCCTCAGTCTGATCTTAAATGCTTTCAAAGACAGGGTGTTTACGAGATCTTTAAGAAACCCATCCTTAAGTTTCACTGCTCTTACTGTTACAAATTGTTTTCTACATATCTGAACTACAGCTCAGATGCTTTTATCGCCTCTCCAGTTGTGCTGCCTTCAGTTTGCTGGGCACAGTGCTGGCCACTGCATTTCAGCTAAGGCTTGAGCAGTGCTGAGTAAGCACAAGGATTACTGGCTGTGTTCTGCAGAGGATGCTCTGCTTGTACACGGCAGTCTGATATTTGCTTTCTTTGTAACAACATGACACAGTTGACTCATGCTCGGAGAGCAATCTGCTGTAATTCCCAGATCATCCCCATTTGGCCAGTTGTTTCCCATCTTGTATTTGTGCAGCTGATGGTCATACATAACTGGAGTACTTTTCACTTGCCCTTTAATCTTGTTATGCTGGATCAAATTCAAATCATCAGCTGTTGTATTCAGTGGTCCTTGGTGACAACTACTTGAAGTACTGCTGCACATAGATTAATTTTCTGTAGGAAATTATTTTCTAACAGCAGATCTGAACAATATCTGAATCTGAACAACAGATCTGAATCTGAACAACAGCAGATCTGTACCACCTTATTCCTTTTCTTCCACTGACTCTACTTTCTTAAGCAGTGACTTCCATAGATTTTCTATATGATGAGTGATTCATATCTTTTTAATTTACATTATTAGGCCAAATAAATGTCAAAGAAGGTGTTTTGTGGTTTTGGTCTCTTTGTTGTTTTCTTTTTTTTTTTTTTTGTTCTTTACAGCTACATATTTTCAACACACTTTGCTGGTTAAGAGAAAGACAAAACAGACCTGGAGGATCTGATAATCATCTTACTGGTTTTGAACTCTTTTAAATCATAAGATGAAATACAGGACTAGGATCCTTGTCAGGACTTGTCAGGAGGTATGTGGTGTTATTTTTAGTCATAGTTTATTTCCTTCTGCCTCAAAACTATTGATACTCATGTACACAGATGCTGAGTGAAAGACTACAAATGTTACTGTCATGTACACCTGGGGTCACTGCAGTTGAATTGCTCGCAGCACAGTTCAAGAGGTTTATTTGTACACCATATTGAATAATGTACTAGGCTACATCAAAAAAATATATATGGAATAAGGAAAAATAAATTATTAGAGTGCATATATGATTAATCAACGTTTTAACATAACCTTTGTTATTGATATGAATTTTATATGATGCTGTGAAGACCTCAATGACTGTGTTAACTAGGACTCCACCTAAAACCTCCACATTTTGCCTAGCAAATTTGAACCACATTGTTTTCCGACATCTATACAATTTTATATGTTATATATTTTCCATTTATTTTTAGATAACAATTTATATAGTTATTTTGAGCATTACAATAAATATGCTAAAAGAAAATCTTTGGAAAACTGTAGGTGATTCACCTAGATATTATTATTAATGTTGTTCTTCTTGTTTAATATCTGCCAAACATGTCAAGGTGCATCAGTACAGATGCACCTTAGTACAAGAGCAAACCTTTTTGATGTGAAGAAAATATGACTGAGAACCAGAAGGATTAAGTGTTCTGTCAAGGATGGTGCTGCGGTTCTGAATTATTTACAAAACATGGAATTCAAAATACTGAAATTCAGCATTTCAGAGTCACAGTTTTAAAACTGCACATCTTAGAAATACACTTTTTGATGCTTCCCAACTTTGGGGGCAAAGTTAAACACAGGTCATTTCTCCAGTCTTGAACACTTCTATTGATTTTGGACTTTGAGTAAAAGAAAACTCAACTGAGGTCACAAAGTTTCTACTGTGGCAGCCACAGTGCAAGTGATTAAAACCCTGTCTCTCACCTTAAGTGTTCCAATTCAGTCTTGTGAAGTTTAACACCTCACCTAAAGTCCCAGCCAAATCTCAAGGGACTTTGAATTGACATCACAAACACACCTCCAAGTTTAACAAAGAAGCCGAAAAAGACAAACAAGGAAAAGAAATACTTATATGCCAGGAGCAGCTATTCCACAGAGATTTGATCCAAAGAAAAGCTGGAAGAAAACACTGCAAAAGCACATTTTTTTTACTTTCAAGGGCTGTAACTAGCCCCTGTTCCTACCATAGGAGGGCTCAAGAGTGTCCAGATAAAACACTCTCATCTTTTACCTTAATGAACTCTGAACTGACAAGTCTTTTATGACAAATTCAGTGCTCTAGCAGTAGCTTCAAAACTACATGAGATTTAGAGCCCCATTTGAAGCCATATCTGGTTTGTCTCGCCTCTGTGACAAGTTCTCACAGTTCTCATCTGGGTCAGTAAATGGAGATCCCATGATAGGGAAAACTGACATGCCATTCATCTTGCTTTGCATGAGTGCTTTGCCTGTCAAAACAGCCACATAACAATGTTAGTTTTATATACTCTTAAGAAATGCAGCCCCAAATTGGCTGCCAAAACACAAGCAGGAAGAGTGCAGACAGGAGCATACACCAAGATGAGGAAACAAATTGAAAATTTAGATGACTACAAATAAAAAACAGAAGGGGTGTTGTCATCCTTCCTTTTTTTTAGCCAGAGAGATGTATTGCCTTCTCTTTTTTCCCCCGACATGCTAGTCAAAACCAGGTGCATGAAAAATGTCATAGAGTTTAAAGTCAGAAAGGATGATCTGATCATTTAATTCATCCTCTTCCCAGGGTCTTATATCTGTTCCAGTACTCTTTAATATAACTCAATGACCTTGGTTAAGAGCAGACGTCTTTTTCAGCACACCAGAACAATTGGTATAGGCCTGCATTTTAGACAAATGTGGGTGAAAGTGAAACGCACTCGGAGCAGACTGGACCACTTTTGTGCAGGGGAATGAAGAGCTCTATCAGACCCCAGCATATGTCTGGTTGAAGGTAGTGTGGTGTGTGATTTGACTACAATTTTTCTTTATCCAAAATTATATGTACAGGGATGTGTTGAGAAGAGTGATTTTTGTTTCCCAAAGCCCTTCAGAAAAGGAAGTCAACTATTACTTTCAGAGAGCCACAGATTTTAGAGCCAGAAGAGGCCACCAGGGACCGTGCAAAGCTCAAGCTCATCAGAATAATAACTAAGCCAAAACTAGTTATCAGTGGAAAATCACCATTAAAGTGGAATGTTATAAATAGCACTCAACAGGCTTTGAAACTTCTGTTTTGTTTCGGGAATTTTTTTTCTCTTTTAATTTGAAACAAATATATAATTAATTCTAAAATGTGTAACTTACACAAATGGGGGAAGCGGTAAATCATGTTGAACATAAGGCAGCTATACAGATTTATTGCAAGAATTTCTTAAGCTAGTCTCAATAAATGTGTGTATGTGTCTAAGAACTATTCATTTTCACTAACGATCTCAACATGGTAAATGTGTTTATTTAGGAAACAGGAATGCATTCCCAATAAACAGGGAAACTGCTTTGAAAGTGACTAAGGTATTTAATGTAAAGGCGACTCAGATGAGGTCTCAAAGGTGGAAAGACCAATAGGCTTTTTGGTTTTATAGATTGCAGAAGTACTACTTCTCTGAGCATGAATAAGACAACGTGTCTCCTTTGGTGTTGTTCAGCATATGGAATCTTAAAGATAGTGAGTAAAGTTTTGCTGAGGTTCTTGAAAAAAACATTAAAAGACTTAAAAGGCTGTTAAAATAATTCCTGAAGAACAAGAGCAAAAGATTATTTTGAAAACAGTTTAATCTGTGTGGTTTATCAAATTGAAAATAGGGAAGTCGTTTGATTTCAGTGTTTATATTCTGTTATTTTAACAAACACGTACTAAATTATCAGAAGAATGAACAAATATCTTTGCTGTGTCATCATACTGAAGCTACAGAACCATTCGAAACATAAGCTTTTTGCCAAATAAAAATTATGGGGACAAACATCTTAGCAAAATTGTTACTTTGTGATATACAACACGTTAAACAGAAATTATTGTTGCTCTTTTACCCTTAAATTCTATGTATATATCCAAGAAAAAGAAAATAGCTAAAAAGAAAGTGAAAAACTTATTGTTTGTGCAACAAATAAACATTCACTTATAGTAATTTTAACTCATATGATGGTAGAGAGGGGAAAGGAGTGATGATAAAAGAATTAATCAAAATGAAATATATTTTCATTTGTAGGTTGTAGGATTCTTTGTCTTGTTGCATTATGATTATGAAAAGAAGGATAATTGATTTTATATTCATTTGCCTGAAGTAGGAGATAATTATATTTTATGTAAATGTAAATAAAATACACACACACATATATATAAGAATAGACACTAAAATAAAACAGTTCAGTTTTTTTGTCTATTTGGCAAGATTTGACAGCATTTTAGCCTGGATAAAGTGAATGGTTTACTGTGGAACATTTAGAAGACCTCATGCAATCCTTAATAAACAATATATTGCTTTAACTAGAGTCTAAATGATATGCAAGTCAAATTAAAGGTGCCATTTGTCATCTGTACAAGTAAAGTGACTCATGCACAAAATTAAAAAAAAAAAAATTGCCACCACACAGTCTTTTATTTGCTGTTTCATCTTTATATAACATATGAGGAAAGAAAGGCAGAACCACTCTGGCTCTAATGAAGTCTGAAACAGATTATAAGGCAAATCTAGTCAGTTGTACATGCTTATGAAAGAAGAGTTTTTTGCTTATGAAAGGAGAGTGAATTTACGAGGCTCAAAGATGACCAATAAAAAGAAGATTAATTGAAAAGTGTAGGCAGATGAATGGCAGCCTTCATTTTACAGGCATGGTAAATACAAACAGACTTCAAATTTCAAAAGTTTATGTTTGCAAAATTTTGGTATGTTTTCTACAGAGATTTATTCCAATTTACATCTCATTGCAATTCTTTCTAATCTTTCGACCATCATAATACTGACATCTATACAGGAAATTGAATACAACAGTTTCCTTCTTATATATGAACAGACATATCATATTTTCACTCTAGTAGTTTAAAGCCCAGAGGAAAAATTGTACAGTTGTTCCACACTGCCTTGTATACCAAAATAAAATACGTAAACAAACCCAGCCTTGTCCACATCTCTTGTAAACTATGGAAAAGAATTTTAAAATAGAGCATTTGAGATCTACTTATGTCAGATCAAATGCAGGTATAATCTTTTAGCAATCGCATTGCAAGCTTCATAACTAGCATGGCTAAGGGCCACTCATTAATGCGTAAAACACTAAAGTGGTCTAAAATTTTCATATCAAGACAAAGTATCTGGAATTCCCAAGAGACTGTTGGTTTCAGCCCCTTATCTTTAGAAAGATGTGCCATCTCTTAGTGAACTAGATATGAACTCTGTTTCATTTCCTTTCATGTTTTCCATTTGTTATTATAATGGTGATATCACAGTGTTGTGGTGTTGTGTAAGTCAAAGGGACAGCACTACTGTTATAACTAGTGTCATCAAATATTAACAGTGGCTCATTTACAGTTAGATATTTAATACTGCCCTAATGATCCAAATATTTTTCTGTCCTGGTCTGGATTTTGAGTCTAAAATGTTTTGGGGGGTTTTGTTTTTTTTTTTTTATGTTGTGAAGTCTTCACAGCACAGTTATAGGATGGGTTTTTCTATTTTTACTCATGTCAGTATACTTGTAAGCATGCTATTTTGTCTGTAATTTTAATTTAGGTAATACTACAGTGTTTGTAAAGAAACAACCCTTATTTAACTCATTCACTACAAAGAAATGCTTGCATATCTAGTACTCTTGAAAGGAAAGAAAAAAAATCCCTCAAACCCCACAGGTTTCCATAACAATCCTACTATAGCAGCACTCAGAAGAACTGCAGATGCAACCTGGTGGTTTCAATGCAACGACCTTTTAGAATCTTCATTAGAAAAAATGGGAAGTATTTCTATTATATGACCTAATATCTTTATCACTGTCATCCTCATCATCATCACTGCATACATTTGTATAAACATTTTCAGGACAATGAACATTTGCCCACTTAAAAAGGTTTAGAAATTTGTTTTATGTATCATACTGTACGTGAAGTGGGGCATACATTATATAACAGTGGATAACAGTGGGAACATTAAAGTCAATAAACTTTTTTAAGGATGTGAGAAATTAAACCCCAAAGCCTCAGATGTCTAAAATACAATTTGTTTATTTGGTTAGGTTTTGGAGAGGTTAGCAAGAGGAATAGTGACCTTCTTGTTAGTTTTGCTGCAACTGTCATGAAAATGAATTTGTGTGTTTGTTTAAATGTTTGCCAAGGGCATAGAAAATGACAAACAAGATTCTCTTAGTTATGGTAGCATTACAAATGACAATAGTTGTTAATGTAAGGCTCAAATTAATTGTGCTGTAGCCTGAAAGTGAAACTTTATTGCAAGTGTGTGTGAAGACAGTATTTTATGTCCAATACACAATGGTTTATTCTTGAATGTTAACCCCAGATTTGTTTTCATTTTGTCTCAATTCATGTTTTTGTCTTTGCTTTGCATTAGTTATTCCACAGTAGAAAATGTGCAGGAAGGTGGCAGATAGACTCGTGTAGAAGAGATTTTTCCTGCTACAGCACCTAGCGGCAATATGTCAACCTGAAACTTAACTCGACCTCAAACAGCAATAATTCTGATGAATGTTACAGAAATTGTTTTCAAAGGCAAATAATGTAGGCATTTTACTCAAGGCCTGTACTTCCTTCTTCGTTGTCTCAAAAGGGCTTTTAAGGGCTACAGCTGGGCCGTCTCTCCATGGCATCTATACATGCATACCATACCAAGGTATCATAGGAACACACTACAGCTGAACCATGCAGTTCATAATCCCAGCTGAATGCTCCCACAGTTTTAGGTGAACATTGTGCAATGTTTTTGCCTCATGTTTTCTAGACTGTATTCCTTAGGGTTATCTATGATATTCCAGAGTTTCAATAGTTTCAAGAAATTGACATTATTTATGGCATTTTAAACAATCTCCCCAAAACACCGTGTTCATTTCTTTAAAGTACAATACATCTTCTTACTGACTCAACATAATTTCAATCTAGACTGGAGATGACAAAATTAAGGTTTTGTATTTTACATGAAGACTTTTTAATGCCACTGGGACATTGGCATTCCCACTTTTCTGGTAGTATTCAGTGGGTTTTGCTTTTGACAATAGTTTTGAAATTATCCTCCTGAAAAAATCTTTTAATAATTATGTAATATTTAAAACCTCCTCTATTTAAACCTCATATGCGTGTCTTAAGATAAATGAATGTAGAGTTTTGCAGAGGTAAGTAATGAATGCTACTTACAGCAAACCTCCCTAATTCCCTAAGATCTTTTTCAGCTTGATTTTCAGTAGGCATGTGAAGACGACATGACAATGTAAGTATAGTTATGTTAGCAAAGATCATCCAGAAGATTGTAATTTTTTTATGGCTTCACTGTCAGATAATAAGGTGGCATGCTGATAAAATATTTTTACCACAACATCCTGGACTGTATTTCTTGCATATGAAAATTTGAAGCTTTTAGGAAAATATAAATTTATTGCTTATGTGATCTACCTGTGACAATTCCGGAAAGAGTAGGGGGGTTTTGTTTCAGAAAAGATATCTGCAGAAAAGAAGTGCATCTGCAGACTTCTTGCCAATGTTCCATAGTCTTGACCCCAAGTGGCTACTTTTTGAAATGAGAGTGAATCTCTGATCTTTCAGCATTTGTTTTTCTTTGCTGAGTTTACTGCTGAAGTGCTAGCTGCTTTCTAAAACTTGAAGTGTCTTCAGAAAATTATAATTTTAAAATATATCTGAACTTCTTAGTCCAAAACTGTCCAATGTACAAAGCCAGTGAAGGAAAAGAAGCAAAGGAATCACACCAGGTATGAATGCAGTTGATTACCTTTTCAAGAGTTTCTAGCGCTTTAACCTTGGTCAAAACATGAATGCTGTACAATTTTTCTATTACTGAATAACATGCACTTTATGTTTTCCATGATAGCATCTTCAAAGTCAAACACCCTTGAAAGGGTAATAAATCAAATATTAGAGAATAATACACCTCTCACAGACACCCTACAACCACCCAGGCAAGCTTTGTCATGCAAGTCCAAACAAAACAAATGAGATTTATCTTGCACCCAGGCAGGTGACTCTGAATTTGCTTTTCAACCAAAGTAAAACACCAAATTCCTTGGCTTCCTGAATCCTATTCATTTTCACAAGTCTCAATATAGGATTTATTTACATGTTTCATATTACAAATTTACTTATTAATTTAAATTTGTACAATATGATGGGTTAAACTTGTTTTGTGGACACAAAGCACAGCAGTTTAGGTGTTTCTGTTCAGTAGAACTAGTCTTTATTTAGGACCTTTTCAGTAGAATAAACAATTAATTCTATGCTCTTACTTGACTCTGTTTGGTTTCTAAATTAGAACAGCTTTGCTCTGTTTTACTTTTACCAAGCAGAACTTAGTTTGCTTTAGGAACTCATGGCTTTATACATCATAAATGTTACAGTAGTTCACTGCTGTAGTGGTTTTGTCTGTAATACAGCTAATTTTCTTCATAGTAGCTTGCATGGTGCTGTGTTTTGGATTTCTGATGAAAATAGTGTTGATAACCCACTGATGTTTTAGATACTGCTGAGCAGTACTTAGACAGAATCAAGGTTCTTTCTGTATCTCATTCTGCCCTGCCAGTGAGGAGGCTGGGTATGCACAAGAAGCTGGGAGGGGACACAGGTAGGACAGCTGACCCCAACCTATCAAAGGGATATCACAGGTCATATGATTCTGCGCTCAGCAAAAAAAGCTGGGTGAAGAAGGATATGATATACATTTGATGTTATGACATTTGTCTGTCCAAGTAAGCATTACACATTCCGGAATCCTCCTTCCGTGGAAATGGATAAACACCTGCCTATAAAGTGAATGAATTCCTTGTTTTGGTTTGGTTTACTTGCACGCACAACTTTTCCTTTACCTATTAAACTGCCTTTATGTGAATTCACAAATTTTCTTTGCTTTTGCCCTGTTGAATCCCTCCTCATCCCATTGTGGGAGTAGTGAGGAAGCTGTGTGAGGCTGAGGGTTAACCTACATTTGAAAATATTCAGGCCCATTTTAAACATAGGAAAATTTTAAACTTAGTAAGATAGAAATAGGTACTTCAGATATAGCTCATGGTAGTAGAGATCTCTGCCCTAAATAAGGTAGAATTCTTGGGCCACTCTACTTGTAGAATGTAGGTTTTTTATTTTGATGACAGCAGCAGCTAAGACTGCTTCAAATTTAAAATGTAAAGTCTAAGATCACTGTTAATGAAAAAGCAAATGCAATGGATCATTGAGACCTGGCAGAAAGCAGATCCTCAGTAGCCCATAGGCACTGTTCTCTGTTGCACAGGCTCACGGAAGCTTGTGTAAAGAACAAGGAAAATGCCCATTTTCTCATATCAGATTGACCTTTACCCACATTAGAGGGTGAAACGAGCTAATACAATATCCTGAAAGGAAAATTTAGAATTGTGGAACAGGATCATGGAACAGTACAGGTTAGAAAGGCCTTCAAGAGACCATCTGGTCTAGTCTTTTATGGGGAACAGAGTCTGGGTGACATTATCTAGCACCCTCTTCAATTGCACCTTAAAAACCTCCACTGAATAGGGACTCGACCATATCCCTGGAAAGGTTTTTCCAGTGAAAACCCTTTCATTGTAAAAGATTTCTTTCTTGTGTTAAGAGGAAACGTTTCCCAGTGCAACTTCTGCCCATTACTCCTTGTCTTCTCCACGTGGCTCTTTGTGAAGAGAGATCCTCTGTCCTCTTTTTAAACATCATTTAAGTACTGGAATATTGTGACAATGTCCCTCTCAAGCCTTCTCTTCTTTAGGGAGAAAAGACCTAACTCCTTCTGTCTTCCTTCACAGGACTGGTGTTCTGGCTCTTTGATAATTTTTGTGGCCCTCTTTGGATCCTTTCTAATCTCCACGTCTGTCCTGAACTAGGCCCAATGCTGCAGGTGGGGCCTAACAAACGCTGAGTGGAGTGAAATGACCGTGTCTGTGTCTCTGCTAACAATGACCCTGCAGTTGCATCCCAGGATCTGATTTGCCTTTGTTGCTGTAGCAGAGCACTGCTGACTTGTGTTCAGCTTGTTTTCAACCAGAACCCTTTAGTTATTCTGTCCCAAGCGCAGGACTTTTCACTCATCTTTGTTAAACTTCACACTGTTCTCCCTAGGCCATTATTCCAGCCTATGCAGATATCACTGTAAGATTATCTCTCCTTTTTGAGGTGTTCATCTCACCACACTTGGTGTCATGAGCAAACTTGGTGAGGGTGCTCTCAATCCCGTCATCCAGATCTTTTATAAAAACATTTAAGAGCCTGGGGCCCAGTTCTGATCCCTATTGTACTGCATGTATAATTACAAAATAGTACTATTTAACAGAGTCAAAAACAGTCCAATAAGACGTTACTAAACTTATATTTCAGTGTGCCATGCTTTTGTGGAAAATAAGCTGTTGCCAAGGAATAATGGCAGCCATTGATTTTCATATTTTTAGGCATCAATAAGTCATACAAATCTAAACTGGTAATCAGAGGGCCCTTACATATAGTCAGTGGAGGGATACTGACATGTCAGAGGGGATTTTAGGTACTCACTTTAGAAAAGAATGCTGACACCTATTTCTCTTCTGAAAAAGGGAATGATGACTGGCATTGACATAGATAATTACTTTTTAGCTGTCTGAAGATATAAGAGATTAATCCCATTCTATGAAGTTAATTAAAACACCTTACAAAATAGGAGGCTGTCAAATTATGGTTTTCATATACATTTCCTCATCATTCTGTCTTCTAAGGGCTTGTCTTCACTCACAAGAAAAAAACAAGCAAATAAACAAGAAGTTGTGTTTATTAAAGCCTCAGGGAAACTAGCATGAGTAATATGAGAATACTCTTAACACAAGGCATTCTACTTTTACTCTGAAGTAAAGTTGTCCAAATCAGTTTCAGGTAAAGTAAAAGGCTGACCTTAATGTGTTTACACATTCCTAAACTTCCCATTCTTTCTACATAAGAGGGCTGACAGCTTCTTTATGCTTGTGAGATTCTGTATTATTATCCCTTTCATTTTGAAATTCATTACCCCCTGCAGTAGGACAATTTCCTTTTGATTATACCTTTCAAAAAGTCTGTATGAATATGGGATTCAAATAGATTTCCTAGACAATTCACCCATATCCCTCCTGTGAATATTTACCAGATTTCATGAGAATGCCTTTGCTGAGAGAGGTTGGTGCATGGCAGTACAGAGAGCTCTTGTACTGGCGTGTTAATCATGGGCTAATACATGAGCTGACCTCACTGTATCCACATTGATGCAGTACTGCTCTGCTAGTCAAACTAACTTGGTTTAGTGATTTAGTTTTATACATTGATACATTCTGAGGCCTGAGGTGACAATTAGATGCTCTAATGTGACTGTACGATGTGATTATACGATGAGAATCCAAACTGAAGCTCAGTGATTGTGTGTGGGCAGCCCCCTCCCATTTTCCTTCACAAAAATCATTTGACAGTCCCAAAAATTGTTTTCTTGTGATTTCATAATACAGCAAGAAGTAATGAAGTTCTGTTATGCATATTTAAGAAAATACATAATTTAGTAATATATGTTTTGCTGAAGTGCAGAAAAAACTTATCCACTTGTATTCTTATAGAAACATTTATTTGGATATATTACATACCCTAAAATAACAATATTCCTCTTTGTCGGAGACTGAAATGCTATTGTTTATGACTTAAACATTTTCATTAAGGACTTTTGCCTATTATAGCAAAACTGAATTGCTTGTTCTCCTATGTGCAGGCTAGCTCAGCTGCAGGGACCCCTGCACCCTGGGAAAGCTCATCCACACGAAGGACAGCTAAGGCGGTGCCATGGCCCATCAAAGGCCCCCCACCCACAAGGGGTCCCCAGACCCCACACCAGATGCACCAGATGCAACAGATCCACAGCGTTGTAAGAGACAGTGTGAAACCCAGTTCCCTGCAGGGGAGGCACGTGGGCATTCCCACCTGGCCCAAACCACATATTAATCCATGGATTCTATACTCTCTGGTGTAGTGGCAGCAGGGGACCCTCACCACCCAGAAGATCAGATGGAAGGGAACAATGAGACATTGTTGGGACCCCTGGAAGGGTGATTTTCTTCTATGTAACCCCTGTCACTCTCTCCCTGTCCCCCCATGCACAACCCTTTTTCTATTTCTTTCTTTTACTTTCTCTTTGCCTCTTTTATTATTAAATTAAATATATAAATTTTTGGCATCAAAATCTAACCTCGTTTGGTTTTAATAATGTTTTTTGGTTATATTTCAAACCTTTCTGGGTTTGATCAGTTTTATTTGCAGAGGCTTAGCTTTCTTTGCTCTTCTGTACTTAAACCAGATCATAACACTCTGAAACAATACTTGAGGTTTTTAAGTTCTAATATACAGTTTTGTTTATGACAACCGAATATGAAGGTCCATGTCCTTAACCAAACATCCTTGCTATCTAAGTTACTAAATAATCCTTGAAGGCACCTAGGACTAATTATGCCTTTATTTACTGAATATCTTATATCAAATGAGAATATGTTTAAAAAAAAAAAAGTTTATGAGGAGAATTTCCATTCTTTCAACCAGACTTGCTGTCCTCTTATTGCAGCTTAGCTAAAGGTGTGACAAACACCATGATTTTTACTCCAAGTCTTGGTCAGCTATAAGAAATTCTGAGTAAGTCTCTCATTTTAGTGGAAATAATCTGGTTTTGCACTGGTAAAAAATGGAAAGCAATATCTGACTATGCATTTCTCTCCTTATTTTACGAATCTCCTTAATGAAGACAATACTGGGTTTATGTACTTGTCCACCTACTTCTTGATTCTCCTTAATTAATGTTATACTTAAAAAATTCATAGTTCTTTTTATTGTATTTTTTCACTAAAATTAAGCTTGACGTTAAATCAAGGAAAGGCGGAATAAAGAACCATAAATTCTTGCAAAAGTGAAATGCAGAAACTTTAAAATATCAAAATGCAATTTGCCATCAGTACTAATTAGAGCTATTAGAGAAAACAGTTATACCACAGCCATAAGAAAAAAATGCTAATTTGTAAAAAAACACTGGATTTATTCTTTTCAGTGTCATAATTATTATTCTGCCACCTTCTGGAACCATTATGAGCAAAGCATTTGAGTTACTCTGTCAGAGCAGGAAGACAGTTCCACTGTGTCCCATAACTTCTTATGAGACTCACATCATTATGGACTTCTCAATCAAATCTGGATTGGAAGATCATTCAAGTCTACCTGTCATTTTAAATCAAAATTTTTAACCTTGCGATGCAGCTGACGTTGTTGTTGTCATTCTTTCAATCAAGGAGATAAATTAATAAAAAGAACATTTTTACAAAATGTGCACAGATGTGGGTCCCTTTCGTACAGCAAGAAGTTAAATCACTTTTATTTCAAGAGTACCCAGCATTAAAAACAAAACAAAACAAAACAAAACAAAACAAAACAAAACAAAACAAAACATAAGATTACAAATTGGTCTGTATCTACCCCATAAAGCAGTAGCCAAATTAAAAAAAACAAAACAAAACAAAACAAAAACAAACAAACAAGCAAAAAAACCCCAAACTTGTCCAACCCCTTAGATAAAAAGAAAGTTATTAATTTTAATTTTCAGCTGGTGAATTCAAATATAGGCCATTTGCATGGTGTAAAAATAAGGATTTATCAGGTGAAATTTTTATTTTTATGAAATATTAGTATATGGATTTTCAATGTCTCCTGGAGACCAGTGTATTGCCCTCCTTCAATTACAGAACACCAATGCAGTATTCAGAGAATACTGTGGTTTGTTTTATTTGTGATTCAGTCTTTTCCTGCCATATTTTGGCTGTGTTCAGACATAGGTAAATGAAGTTACTGCAAGAAAACTGTAGGCGGTGTTGAAAAAATAGTGTTGCAGTCAATGATTAAAAAAATTGAAAACTTGTCTTTGAAAAACAAAAAGAAAAGAGAGAAAATTAAACAATAAGTAGATTAAACGGGGGAGCTTAATATTGTACAACAACAGATGGAAGCTTTGCCTGCAACGTGAAGGAAATAAGGTAGTAAACCAATAATACCTTTAATATGTATCTGCATTTACTTATCATGCTACATGAAGCTAGCTTTATTGCTGATGGCCTGAGGATAAACATCTATGTTCTCAGAGCCAATATTACCTTTAGCATTTATATAAGGGTTGAATTATGTGTAAAACTAGAGAGAGAGATTAGGGATTTCTGGGCATCTGTTTGTTTGGCCTTGAGTGTGGGTTTTCTGACAATAAACTTTTCTTTTTAAATATTATTTTTAACTTTAATTAGCTTTTTGACAATATGAAAGAGGTGGTTTAATTCTCATTTTATCTCTAGAAAAAAATAAATATAGTAAGACAGAGAATAGAGCTAATAACAGTAGCTTTGCAGCCTGTTTTCAGTACTTGTGATGCAGTATCCAAATATTTCTGAGATAAGGGCTGAAGAATAATATTTATGTGTGCGCATGTGAGAGAGTGTGTGTGCTTGTGTGTGAGGGAGAGGAAATTACAAAATAAATCATTACATGACACATACTATCTGAGGTAGTCTGGTTTATGTGTATTTATCCATGCAGCTGGATTATTGTCATTGTTTTGAACACACAAAAGACAGCAACAGAGAAATCTTTCCTGTTTTCTCCACAGTGCTGTCTCTCTAGAAACATTTTCAAATGCAAGATTGAGGTCAATACAGTTTGCTTGTATGTAACTTTAAAGACAACATTTCCTAGTACATGAATTCATTTGTGGCTGAGGACTTCAGATCATACTTCATTTACTGTACATGTAAAGCTCATAGGTTACACAGAGAAGCACATTAAGGAGAGTAAAAAACATCAGGAACAAAACTCTTCAGTTGCAATCACTCAGTATTCAGAAATACAGGTTTTGAAAGATCCAAAAGAAACCCAAAAAACATGTTGGTGATTTAAAAATCTGATATTTAAGAAATATTGAATGCTGACAGCTTTGATCTACCTTTTTCTTCCTACTTGTGAGTAGGATTTTTTTCCATCTGAAAACTCACCAACTATAATCCTAATAGAGGAAACCAAAAGTAGTTTTGGAGAGAAGAGCACCACAGTTGCTAAAAGGTAAAAAAATGTAATAAGAACCTAACTAGACACATGGAAAGGAAAGATTTTCTTAAGTGAGGGAAAGGAGCTGCTGCAAAGATATTTTGGAAATGTTTTTGGAAATGACATTTAATGGAGACAAAAGCATAATGCTTACCCCTTGGATTTTTCCCAAAGCTTTCCCTATGTGCACTTTCTCATATTGCCAATATTATCAACACTCAGGAAATTTAAAACGCTCTTGCAAATTAATTTATTGTAGGGTGGAGGAAAATCTTAGAAGAACAATTCTTGAGAATAACTGTTCTCACTCAGAAGGTAAGCAAAAGTGCTGCTGAAAAAATATAGCAGATTAATTTCCCAGTTTTCATATTGTTACAGTACCTTGGTAAAGGGGAAAAACACATGTAAAGAGTTATAAAGTTATTTAGCTTGTTTTCTTCCTTCCCTGAAATATGGGAAAAACCATAGAAAGTGCATAGATGAAGGCACAGGGTGTCACAACTATTAAAAAATGACACTATGCAGATAGAAAGTTTTCATGACAAGAAAGGATGGGAATTCGAGAAAACAGAATACATCTGTAGACTGCAAAAAAATAAACTGGTAGAAAGAATGTTCATATTTTCTTTTAGCCCATATTCTTTTTCTTCCAAAGGTCTAAAATTCCCTTTCCTAATACTGCTTTGCAAGATGAACATACATACACCCAGAAATTATTCAAATTAAAATGAGATATTAGAAAAATAGTATCTCTCTATAGGAATTATTTCGGCAACCAAGCACACCCTCTAATATATATTAAGATTCATACCACTGTTTTCTCCTCTTTCCTCCCCACTCCTCAACACAATCATCAATACAAACTGATCTTCATCACTCAAACCTGTTGAGACTTCCAGGAAAAATCTTGTAAGGGAATTCTAGTCTCAGTAATATGCTTTCCACTAGGACTAAGTGTCCCCAGTGTTTTCAAATCTGACATTTAGAGCTACGTGCAAATTATTTGTGACTGAGCAAATTAGCTAATTAAATAATTGGCTTAGGGCTTCATAAAATTTGGCTGCTATGGAAATGAGGCGGTCTGGTAACTTATAAGCTTCATCTAAGCGTTAAAAGTACTTCATGTCTTTACTCCAGATGAATTTGAGGTAGTAGCAGATTTGTTTTAAAAATGGTTGTTTATAGATTTGTTCTCACATAGTTTCCAAATCAATATGCAGTGGGATACTTCTCCTGAGAAGCACTATTCCCAAGAGTGCAGTCTACCCTCCTCAGGGTGAACTTCCAAACCATTGGGGCAGAGAATTGAGCCAAGAGCTCGCTCATTTTCTCCCACATTCAATGACCTCATGATTATCTAACCTCAGGGCAGATTTCGGAATGACCTTCCTATTAAAACTCTTTCTTGACCCTGAATATTTTATGGGCCACACTGAGGAGACCTGGCAAGCTTAGCAGCAAAACGGTGCTTTCCTTAACATCCAAAAGGGCTTCAAAATTCTCAAAAGCTGTTGTAACAAGCCTGAAGGAGGAAAAGGGGGTGAAATGTTGGGGAAAATCATCCTTGCCTGTTCCACCCACAGTCTGTCTGGGTACAATAGTGAATGGAGTCTCAAAGGTAGAACCTGAGGTAAGGGTAGGAGAGCAACACTGAATCCACTTCCAAATGACCGTAATTGCCCTTGATGTTTCCATGCCATAAGCTGATGTCACACAGAACAGCAACAAAGCAATCCTGATTCCTCTTCCTGATCCCTGTGATAAGCACACATAGGAACGTGTACTAAACTCACATGAACTGATCAAGCCACAGTGGTTCCATACCAAACATAGCAAATGTTTGGATCAAATTTATTTCCCACCCAATCTGGGCAGATCTGTTGTGGCCTCAATCCTTCTTGCCCGGCACTGTGCGCCTGTTAAGGCTCCTGTGGTTTAAGAATGGTATTCCTCAATTTAGTGCTCCAACCCAAAGCATGGTGGCAGTCGCTTCCCCTCCAGCTGGGAGCACAAAAGGCAAAGATCAGAGGTTAAGAGAAGAACAATTTACTGGAAACAGCAGTGAGATAAGAAAACAAACAGTAACAGCAACAATATGAACAACAAAAGTGTACAAAAAGAGGGTGATTTACATGCAAAATGCCCACTAATCCTGGGCCAATGAAAAGCAAGTGAGTTTCTGTTTTCCACCCCTGGCAGCAATTTCACATGGTCTCAAATAACAAAATCTCTTGGCCATGCCTCCTCCAACTGATTTGGGCCAGAACCAGAATAGAAAGTGACAACAGAAAGACTAGCGCAAATGTGGGCCCATCACTCAATGGGATGAGGGTCCTGGTTACACATGACAAAGACTGAGGTACTGAATGCTTCCTTTGCCTCTGTCTTTATTACCCAGACTGGCTTTCCAAGAGACCATGGAAAAAGTTGGAACCAAGAAGATGGATCCTTTTCGGAAGAAAATCAGAGAACTCATAAGCTAACTGAAAATCCATAAATCCATGGGCTCTGATAGGATAAACCTACAAGGAAACTGACAGGTGTCATTGTGATGCCACTTTTGACAATCTTTGATGTATCATTTCAACTGGGAGAAGTTCTCAATGACTGGAGGAAAGCAAACATCACTCATGTCTTCTAGAAGGGCAAGAAGGAAGTGACCTAAGGAATTGCAGGCTAGTCACCTGATAAGATGATGGAATAGCTAAACCTAGAAACCATTTCCAGGCTCATTAACTAAAATAAAATAATCAGGATTAGTCAGTATGGCTTCAGCCAGGGCAAGTCACACTTGACCAACTTGATAAACTTTTTATGATGACCTGATTGTCCTGGTAGACAAGTAAACATCAGTGGACACTGCCAACCTGGACTTCAGGAAGGCCTTTGAAGCTGTCTTCTCTAAGATTCTCATGGAGATGCTGCTAATGCGTAGGCTGCATGAGTAGACAGTGATTGTACTGAAATATGGCTAAATGACTGGGCCCAGACTCTGGTGACCAGCAGCCTAAAGTCTAGTTGGAGACCAGTAATTAGCAATGTACTCTAGATGTCAAAACTGGGACCAGTTCTGTTAAGCACCATCATTAATGATCTGAGTGATAGTGTGGACCACACCTCCAGCAAGTCATAGTCTCAACCATTCTGTGATTCCCTGACCTCTATATTCCCTATAATTTTAATAAAATTTTGTCTGTTCTGAGTTTTTTGTAGCTGTCATCCTGGAGACACTACCCAAATAAATAGTTTTATACGGTTTACTTCAAATCATTTGAGTAATATTTTGGGTTTTGCTAGCTAAGCAACTGCAATATCTGGAGTTCAACCAAATTTTTATTTCTATCTACATCAGCCATGAATTTATGGATATCATATTGTAAAAATATTCATATCCGTCATTTTTTTATTTCCTTGCATATTTTGACTGAACATTCAAAGCTTTCTTTGCTTCTTGTACTGCTGAACATAATAGTGGGAATGAAGGAGTAGAAATTCCATGGCTTGGAATGAGATGGAGCCCTATCCAGTACTGCACGAATTACAGAGGCAGCTGAATCTTTGATTTTTATGAACAGGTGGTGAGATAAAAGATTTACATATGGATATAAAATACAGAAACTTTCATGAGTAAATACATTTTCTAGTCTGTATAAGAATTATGTTAAGAAAAAGCATAGCAGTCTCTCATGTTTTTGTGGATATACCTGTAGCCCAATAAATATGACTGGTGCAATTACTAGTAAAAGGCCACAGCAGCTGTATTGATCTGACACTGCAGGGTCTCAGCAGTTATCTGGACTTGTCTTGGCCTATGCTGGTTTTAACTGTTAAAACTATTGTCTAATGGTCAGGTGACAACTTGACTACTGGCTAACACTTCTTAGCTTAACTCTATAAATGCTTACACAACACAGAGCGCTAACAAACACAGTCAGTCACTTTACAACAAAAAATGACCCTTTATTTTAGACCCCTTATCATTAACTGAGGCCATTAATTGATAAAGAGGTGGAAAACCAATTATGTTTTTCTCTCTCTCTCTCTCTAAATATATTTTAAATTCTAACTGGTTATTTAATTATTCTACCTTATTATGTATGAAAGTACACATATTCTTTTTGAGTACAGCACTAGTATCTATCTTAATAACTTATTATGAAATATTCAAAGTCCATCTTTAAGGTAGTTGAACAAATACCAGCAATAAGAAAACATATAGAAATAACCCTAAGCAGACTCCAAGACTGAGAAAAAGGGTACCCAGCTACAAGGGTTAATGCATCCCAGGCACTGTGACTGGGGCCTCTCATAATGCTCCTGTAAATTTTTTTGGCAAAACCTAACACTGTTGACCCAGAGAAACACTGGGAAAGGCTCCAGAGAAGGCAGGAAGAGAGCAGGAATTTCATATATAACACTTTCATAGGAATATTTTTGAAGAAGTGACTGGATAATTTGGTCTAGAATTAGTAGCATCCATTGCAATTGTACTAATAATTACCATTTGTATTTTCAGTGCAAGGTTAATATCTCAATTATACTAACAGTAAATTCCTGAGTACACATACATGGTGTTTTACCTTTTACCTGCAACAAGGATTTGAGGAAGAATATCTGATTTCCCTACTTAGTTTTAATTTGATGAAAAATGAATCTATGCTCTCACTTCTGATTAAATGCTAATACTTTCCTAGTGACCTTTCAAATAGTAGTTGCTCATTTGTTCAAGTATAAAGCATTTAGGTCTAGCTACACTCTTACAGTCTAGTTTTTCATTACTACTTTTTTTTTCTTTTTTATTTAGAGAAGTCTAGTTTCTTCATTGCTTCAAACATTTTTGAGCTATAAATTTAATATATGAAAAATAGCAATTTCCCATCTAAATTGTTTACTTTAAACTCTACCTATCTTCTTCAGGGTTCAGCAAGATAATAGAATCCCTTGCCTATGGGGAATAAACAATCTAATACTGTTATAAGTTGTAAAATTAGTTTAGAACAACTATTTCCCACTACGCACATTTATATTTATTGATTTATCATGCACATATTTTAATGTGACAAATGAGTTAAGGTTTGTCTGTTTGCATTGCAGTGCTGGCTGGAATTTAATCTACTGATTTCCAGAATCACTTCACTTACACCTGAGGCTTACGACTTTGGCATTATCAGAAGCAAAGAACACAGTCCTGTAGGTCTAAAAGAACTGTTTGTACTCTCTGTATGCTCAGCAGCCATAGAAGCCTTTGAGGACCTGAAGAGGGAGATCCAGGATACCTCAAATTATTTGCGTCCCTCTTCATGTTGATCACCTAAAGATCTTCTTTGCTTCTAACTGGTAAACTAGTGAACGTATGCTAGTGACAAAAAGATGATCACTTCTGAGAGATATGTATTCCATTTCTCTCTCATTGATATTTTTTTGGGTCATGTAAATTGCAGTTTAGGGAGCCAGGACACTAGGTATTAAGTATGTTAAAAATCTTCATTTTAGTCAATGCACACAAAGCTATATTTCTACCCAACGATTTTGACAATGTTTACGCATTGTGTACATATGTAATACGTACACAAATTTAAGTAATTTTATTATTTCTTACTGTATATTTCTTGATTTGTTTATTTAGTGAGCGCTGATTATTGTGGTATGGGTTTTTTGTGTTTGTTTTTTTTCCTTTGTCCTGGAGTGAGGCTCCACTCATCACAGACAAAGGACATTTATATTAACTACCCATCAGAGAAAGGAGATAAAACAAACCATAGTTTCAGTATTAAAGGATTTTTAAGAATTGATGACTGAATTAAAATATGCTTTATTCTTCTCTCTTCCATCTTCCCAAGCAAGTAGCAACATTTTAACTATTCATTAAAATCCATAAATTGATTTACCAGTCCAAAATCTTGAATAAAAGAGTGGCTTCTCACTCTGAAATGGAACACTCAGATGAGCATATTCTCGTGGTTGAAAAGAAATTACAAGTCAGAGATTCTGCAAAAACTTACCCTTTTCCATTTGACATGGAAATTGGTATAAATTAGTACCTTATCTTCTAGTATAAGGACATCATTATGGGTTTTTAATAAGGGGTAGGGTGAAAATGAGAAGATAGGGGAATTAGAGAGAGGGAGAGAGAAAGAGAGGAAGAAAGTAAGGAAGAAAGGAAGAAATAAAGATCACCTATCCTGGCTCCAGCATTGATCCAGCTGATGGGATGTCTAAGGTCCTGGGTCATGTGCCTGAGCTTTGTAAAGCTATCTTTTTATAGATTATTAAAGCTTATAAAATGGAGTGAGGCCCTACAGTTAACTGTGTGAAAAAAAAAAAAATCCTGAGCTTCTTAATTTGGTTAATTTAACACAAATAACTGTCTGCTTGATGAACCCAGGCTAATTGCTGTTTCTGGATAAATCTCTGTGCCATTCTTCAAGTCATTTTATCAATGTCTATGGTACTAAAATCCCTAAGTAAATCAACTCTTTACATGAAGGGTTTCCCTTTTAAGGTTTCTTCTATTACAAACATCTGTTGGGGCCTAGTGCAAGTTTGCACTGGGTGCTGGTGTTAACATGCTATCAGCTGGGGGCATGCAGGGATGATCTCTGTGAGAAGAGGTTGTGATGGACATGGCTGTTTCCATCTGCCTCTGAGGGGTCAATCAGGGGATACAGCTGAACCTCAAGACAGACATCCAAGGTGGTGGTATATTCAAGAAAAGGCAAAAAATGCTCTGGACATGAGGTGGGGGTGGTGTGGTGTTGGGGTGAGGGGAAAGGAAAGAGAAAGAAGCAGTGGAAGGAGCAACAGTGTTAGAGAAGGAAGAGCAGCTGGAGAGGCTCCATGGAGGAAAAGATAATACTTGCGGCCCATGGAGAAAGCACAGTGTAGCAGTTTTTGTGATGGATCCATGCTGGAAGAGAGGAAAAATGTGTGGAGAAAAAAGTGGCAGACACAAACTGCTGTGCATTGACTGTAACTCCCATTCCCTAGCGCCCTGCATTGCTCAGGAAGGAAGAGGTAGAAGAGTCGGGAGTGAAGGAATAAGAAACCTGGGAAAATGGAAAGAATGGTGATACTTAGATGTTTGCCTTATTGTTTCCCAATACTGTCCAAGTGTTTATTGCGTTTGGTAGTAAACTAAATTAATGTTTTCCAAGGCAAGGTATTTTTTTTTTCCCAAGACAGTAATTGGTAGACAATCTGCCCATCTTCATTTTAACCCACAAGCTGTCTCATTCCTGTTCGTATATTTTCACTTAGTCCTGCTTTTCGGGCAAGAGAGTCAGTGAGGGGCTGGGTGGAAGTTTAGCTGTCATGGGTAACCCTGCACAAAAATGTAAGAATATTTGTTATTAGAATAACATACTAGGTTTTCCTTGCATATGGGGTGACTAAGAAGACAAGGAATGTTGGAGACATTAATGTGAAAATTCATGTGTCTTTTGTGAATAACATACGGAAAAAGACTGTCAGTCAAAGATATAACAGAAAATAAGGTTTACTTTTCCTGTTATGAGAGCAAGAGTAACAGTTTTGATTTAAATATGTAGTGTAGGAACACTGAATTACCCGGTTTGGATTAGGGCTGTGTATGTAATGTACAAAATCTTCTTTAATTGTGATTTGTTCCATTTTTACCCTAACCTCCAATATTACTCCATATGTGAATACATTTTAGGAGAGCAGGGAGAGATGGAAACACCATTAAGTGTCATCACAGAGAATAGGACTGATGGTGGTTTTAATTATTTTGCTAACATCATTGGAGCCATTACCTCATAATAAAAAGTGCTGAATGGTCACCTTTTCCCAACCTTTCTTACCACTTATCATCAAAAAGCAAAGCATAATGAGCAACAGCTGTTTCTGCTATTGCATGGATTTAGCTCCACTCCCTAAGTGAGCAGTTTAGTTCACCAACATTCATTTCTCCACAAGTCCATAATTACAAACCCAAAGTTAATCTGCAAAACACTGGCATCTATTTTTAAGACAGATGAAGGAAGGCTTTTAGTTTTCATTATGATAATTTACTTTTCTTGTTTGGCCTTCTTTTTCTTTCTTTTGTCTCAATTTGAGATTCCGCTCCCACATCTTTTCTCTTTTTCATTTTCAGCCTTATTAAAATTCTTTCAGCCATTTCTTTTTCACATCTTTAAAGTTATAAAGTCAGAAAGCTGCAATTTTGTGTGTTTGCTGGCCTTGCATCTTCATATGTCTATTTTTATTTTGTTTAATTTTTTTAAAATTTATTTTGTTTTGTTTCCTTCTCTTGATGTCTGAGACAGTGCCAGAATCTCGGTGAAACAATTAACAAAGACTAGAAAACACACACAAAAGTTAAGGCAACTTTAACAGTAGAAAACTAAAGAAAGAAAGCTGATTATATATGCAATAAGTAATAAATACAGTAAATGAAATGTTTTCATTCTAAAGAGAATGTACTGTTGAATTTGAGTTTTATAAGGGAAAACATTTTTTGCTCAAGGATTTTTTTTTCCATTCAGGATGAATTTTGCAGAGAAGATTTTTCTTATTTAAGCTATGACTGAAATTAGACTTCCTCAGTTCACTATAAATATTCATTTTTCTATTATGTGAGGTACCTAAACAAAATTATCTCAATTTTCCTTCTTCATCTAGCAGCCTATTTTTCAAATCTCCCTGGGACTAACTGGCAGTTTGGGTTATGTTCTCTCACTGAATAAAAGAAAGACGTTGGCTTTTGACCATTTTTTGGCATAAGTCATAAATCAAAATTATGAATCAGATGCACTAAAAATCTTTATGTCTAAAAGATGACTTAATATTCCCATTACACCAGAGGAGTTAACTTCTGACTACATTATATAGAGGTACTACAGTGTGTATTCTGCAGTAACAGCTCAGAGAATTGTGCAGCTGCCTTCTCTCTTTCAGTCCACATAGTTTCCTTTTCCTGGAAACAGAAGCACAGAATGTGATCTGGCTGCATCTTAAAATCATGTCAAAGACCTGGCCATATACCCAAACTAGATAGCTGGTCATGTATTTCACAGAACCGTTATAGCCTCTGGATTGAGTTCCTGAAATAGGGACAGCTCGAATCAGTCCTCAAACTTGATTGCTTTCTTTTAACCAGGTATCTCACTAAATTTCTTTACTCAAAGGGAAGACAGTGGATACTTTGCATTATTTTTTAAATACAATTAGTGTTATTTTAGTTTATTTTTCCATACACCAGCCTCTTTTCAAAGCCATAAACACTGCTGTCAAAAAAATTATTTTAAATGTTGAAGGGAAAGTGTTTTTTACAACACAGACCTATTTGAGATGTTTTCTCTAATTCCTATATAAATCAGACAGGTTTCTAGTAAAACACCAGATAAAATGTAGTTCTTTCTAGTCCTCCAGGGCATTACTGGAAGAGTGGTAATAATGCAGATTTTCATATGTTTTGGAAGCTGTTGCTTGCATAAACTGTTTTTCAAAGATCATTATGACTATCAGAGGTTGGTTTGCACAGGATTTTTGATTGTAATCGAGTTCTATACAAACTAAAACACAGTCTCTAAAGACTTCATATAGTCTTTGGTCCCATTTGAATGGTGAAGCTTACACTATTAATTAAAATAATACAAAAACTAAGTTCTTTTTTTTCTTTTACCAATTTTTATGTTGCCTCTCTGGCTGCTAAAGCTTTCATCCTGGCCTGTCACATACAGTGGAACAAAGGATTACTGCAACACAGACCTACAGCTAGGATGCCAAGGACTGCTTTTCCTTCTGCTACAGGGCAATCTCCTTTAAATGTGTAAGGCTTAAACCTATAGACGTAAAATGCAAAAGAACACTTCTCTTCCAAAGAGAAGAGTCAAGGGAGTAGTCATAGTAGGGCGCTCATGCTCACTGGTGATAGAAATGTTGCAAGTTTGGTGAGACAAGGATTTTTGGTTAGCTCTACAGCTGAACTTAGGATAGGAGTATGACTGAGCTTCTAGCTGTTGATCCTGTAGAACTTGTCATCTTGCTGAAGCATACATGTGAACCGAGAAAGGATTTTGTCCTATCCCCATGAAGCCAATGGGCATCTTTGTAACTTCAGTGACATCCTGATTTGGTTTTAAAGGACAGGGGATGAACATTTCTATTTGGTTACTTACAATTGCTCATGGGTTTGGTTTCTTTTTTCTTAAACAGTTATTTTTTAAACTGTTGACTTCCCTGACACTGAATTACTGATATTTTCTTTGGTATTTTTTGGATAAAATGTAGAAACATCTTCATGTTTAAATGCTTCTATTGATTTATATATATATATTAATATATTGCATCAAAATGGCTATTTTCTTCATGGAACATGCTTAGACTTCTAAGGAAAACCATCATCAACGAGATTGGCCCGTCTAGACTGGGGGGAGATAATCCATTCTTTGTATGATTATTTGGATTTTTAAACTGAAAAATGTTCTAACTTTCAGCATGGCTAATCCCCACTAATCCTTAGAAACCTTTTACCACAAAGCTTCAAGGGAAGACATAAAAATATGTATTACTTATTGTATACCTATTACCCATATGTTAATTTCATTTTTCTTACCTTTCGTTTTGACCTCTCCAAAAGTGGATTAATAGAATGGTTCTTAATTATGGCAGAGAACTACAAAGTAAAGAAAGGTAATTATCCTGTTTTCTTACTGCAGAATAGAAAAGATGAAACTGTTCACACTGCAGGTGAAATTTAAAAGACATCCTACTTTTTAGAAACCTTACATCAGTTTCAAGGAGAAAAAATGGAGATTTAAAACCAAATAATTTTGGAAACTGTTCTGTGTTTAATGCATAAAATAAAAAAAGATCTCTTGGCAATGAAAGTTTGTGATTTTCTATGTTAATGTAATTTTCATTTTTTGTCTTTTTTACTTCACATCCCTTAACCACCTTTACTGAAAGATTATGCTGTTTGTGTCCACAAACACAACTCTTATAACCTTGACTTTTTCAAAAAGAAAAAGAAGATGCTTTTTTCAGTTTATTGTTTTAACTTGGCTTTCTTTTGTTTTTTGCTTTTGGTTCTTTTTTTTTCAAAGATGTTTCTGAACTACAAAGCAGAGTTGAGCAATGAGAATTCAAATTCATCCATACAATGCATATATCAGTTGTTGAACTAAAGAGTTACATTTTTTTTTTTTCAGTTCAAGAGCACACAGCCATTTTCCTGAATTTCTTTTGTTTTAGCTTCCCCATTTCTGCTGATATTTTTTTTTTTCTTTTCCTGTTTATACTTCAGCATATAGGAACTGGAACATATTCTGATGTAGGGACATACACAGTGGATGTACTTGTTCCAGTCTGATTAACTTTAAAATTTCTGATCTCAAGCTTAGGGTCTGAGACGAAAATGAAAGACACTGTAAGAAAAAAAAAAAAAAAATCTTCAATTATATGAGAACCAAAAGAACAACAACAACAACAAAAAAATCCCACGGTGAAACAGATGGTCAGAAACATTTTTTAAAATGTGGTAAGAGATTGCTTGTCTCTAGAAGCATTTATAAACTTATTTCTCAGCAAACACAGAGGGTAATTTTTGAAAAGGGCTGCAAGAAACAGAACTTGATCATGGACAGAGAAATGTCTGTATCAATTTATTAGGACAATTAGATTTCATAAAGACTCTTGTATTGAACTGTTTGTACACTGGCACTTAAGTCTCTTTGTCTCCAACTCATGGGAGCCCTAAAACGACTCATGGAATTGGCTAGACTGTCATAGCTGAATACAGTACACACCATATTTTAAGAAGGAAACGTTTATTTTTACAAGCATGGTCGCCTTTCATTTTGTGCCCAGCAGTTGGTAGATGAAGCCTGGTGACAGTAGTCAAACTGGTGTGGTCCTCCCTGACCCAGAATATGTAAAAAAAACAGCCAACAAAACCAGACCAAGGGACCCATACTAATAAAATTGTTAACTTTCCAGACAAGAAACCATACCCATGCCTGGAAGCAGTGAATGTAAGCATTCAATCTCTTCATAAAACTGTCAATGGGAAGACATAAGGATGAGAAGAAGTGAGACTAAAGCTCTGAAATATTCCAACAGATGATAAAGGAATTGAAAATTTTTTTTTCTCTCTTTGAAATTCAGTTGCTTTCGTGGATTTGTTAATTGTGGGGGTTTGTTCAGTTAGATTTGGGTTTGGTTTTATTTTTTTATTCAAATGAAGAAGCAAACCATAATTAGATATTCAAATTTCTGAATTAGAATTCTAGAACTTAGAACTTTTTTCTGAAGAAAAAAGCAATGGTGGGACATCTGATACCGCTGTAATAGGAGATACCTGTTTCTCAGAACAATCTAATACTGAATAAAGAATGCAGTGAGCAAGGGCATCTAAACCAAGCAGCTAAAAGAACAACACAAGACCACTAAAGAAGACAAATACAAAGATGGATAACATGAAATTCAAGACCAAAAAATGTAGAAAACACAATGGTTCCTTTTTGAACAGTGAATAATAATGCTACTCTGTATTCAAATACTACAGGAACCCAAGGCTGACACAGCGACCAGTGATATTAATTCAACAAGACACTGAATTTACTAAATCTGTTTTCTAGTCCTGTTTCCCCTACACCTTCTCTATGAAATAGACCAAATCCCATTCATTTCTACTTATTCATCACTATTTATTTTGATTCTCCTTTCCTAGTCTGTAACTCTGTACTCAACAGTACAATAATTTAATATATACCCCATGTTTCAGGGTATTCTTCTTTTCTCAGACTATGTTTTATCCAAATGTTCCAGGAGCAGTTTCTAAAGTAGTTTTCTTAGCTTCCTTCCATGCTGATGCAAATGTATGAAATGGATAGTTCAAAGAAGTTTGGTATAAAATTAGTGGTGTAGCCTGTCCCTCAGTGGACAGCTCTACTCTGTTCTGGAAGTGCATCCTTAAGGTATTTATAGGGAAAATATTACCTTTCAGAATATGTTATCTTCCGCTAGATTTTCTTGAACTTACTAAGAGTAGGCAAGTAGATAGGAAAAAAACCGCAAGACAATAGTTTCTTATAAACTTCTGAAAAAACTAATCTGAAAAGCAGAAGTACATTTCAGGACTGAGAAATTTCCAGTGAAGAGGGCAGGTCCTTCAGGACTTCTGTAGATCCAAAACCACAGAACACTTCCATCCATTCAACAACCTTACTTCCAACTATGCTTTCAGAGGACTATAGTCAGTTTGATTGTAATAAAATTCTGGATTAATTTCATTGTAACCGCAGCTGTGGTGTTGAGCAACATTATAAGATTGGAGGAAGATGAGTGAGCATTAATGATGTGCAATAAAACCATTGAGAGGGCAACACAAGGAAATGTAGGCAACAGGTAAGAAAGAAGAAATATTATTGGATCAAATCTATAGCAGTCAACATACAAAATATTATGCCATACTTAACAGAAAAAAATGAATGATAACCAGAAGACATCAAACTGAGGTATAGTAAAGCCACTTATAGAGGTTATCAGAAACATATTAAAGCACCAAAAGAACAACCATCAGCTAATCATACAATGCCACAGCAGAAAGTGCATGTATTGCAGTGGAGTGTAATGCCATAAAATAGTTTTACCTTGAGAAAGGATGGAGCAAAGTATGAGGTTTATAGGGAATACTGCGTGCTAATAGCAACCAGCACAGCTAAGGGAAGGGAAGAAAAAACCTCCAAAGATGAAATTCCCTTATCAATGGTGATAACTAAAACAAAAGATAAGGAGATTTGATCAATATGCAAAATACAGAGGCTTTAACACCAGTAGAAGTAAAAGGTACCATCTTTTTAAATTTATTTTTAATCACACCAAATAAAATCCTATCATTATCTTTGTTTTGTTAAATGTCGTGTATGGTTCTAAATAACAGCTTTGCTTATATTGGTATGCTAAAAGGTTTTCTTTATTGGAAAAAAAAATAAAAAAGATTCTGTAGTTTCTACTACTCATTTAAACAGGGGAAAATTATAACGTAACTTGAAGGCTCTTCTCATAATAATTCTTTTTGGGGTATTTTAGTAAAGTGGACAAAAGGAGGAGTAAAAGGAAAATAAGTGACATGACTACACAAATACATAGGATTTTGTTTTTCATCACAATGCAAAAATCAGTATTTAGAGACAGTTTAGTCTTAAGGTAATTTCCTTGATCTTTTGCTGGCTATCAGTATTTCTCTTTTCAATTATCAGATTTAGAAATAGCTCTGAAGACTTTTCGAAACTAACAGTAGGTAACCTGAAAGACTTCAATATTGTTTATTCATAGACCTATAAAAATTTTCAGTCCATATTGACTCATCATAAAAAAGAAATTGTAAAGATTGATTTATTTGGGTCATGAAAGCCTTCAAATATGCACATTATTTTTCATCTTTAATTCAGTAAGAAGGGCAGGTGGGTATCTGAAGGCAAACTTTGGCCACTATGGTTACAGGTTCTTGAAGGAATTGATCTTGCAGACACAGTGCATTATACAATAGCTCTATTATGCTATAGAATTGCTGCTCTACTTTAAATGCAACTGTGATTTTTAAATGGGACTTTTTCTTCATACATTTTGGGTCCTCTATTGTTTTGTGAAAAAAAAAATCTTTTCTCAAGTTGACACCTAAACTAAATTATTGTAAGTTATTATGTCTTAGAAACCACTGGAATAGGGATATGTTGTCCTGTGTTATTACTTAAATTTTCCTAAAATATCACAAGTCAATGTATTTCTTGTTTAAAAAAAAATCATAGAAACATAGAATCATTTATATTGAAAAGGACTTTTAAGACCATTGAGTCCAATCATAAATTTAACACTACCAGGTCAACCACTAAAACATTTCTGTAAGAGCCACCTCTACATATATTTTAAATACCTCCAGGGATGGTGATTCAATTATTTCCCTGGGTAGCTTGTTTCAGTACTTAACAACTCTTCCCATGAAGAAATTTTTCCTAATATCCAAACTAAATCTTCCCTGGTACAACTTCAGGCCATATCCTCTTATCCTAGCCCTTGTTATTTGGGAGAAGAGACCAATACCCATCCTGCTACACCCCCCTTTCAGGTATTTGTAGGGAGCAATAAGATCTGAGCCAGAGCCTCCTCTTCTCCAGGCTAAACAACCCAAGCTCCCCCAGTATCGTCTCATCAGACTTGTGCTCCAGACCCTTCACCAGCTCTGTTGCCCTTTCTGGACATGATCCAGCACCTCAATGTCTTCTTTGAAGTGAGGGGCCCACAACTGAGCACAGGAGTCAAAGTGTGGCTTCACCAGTGCTGAGTACAGAGGAAAAATCACTTCCCTGGTCCTGCTGGCCTCACTGTTGCTGATCAGGTCAGGATGCCATTGGCCTTCTTGGCCACCTAGGCACACGCTGGATCATGTTCAGCTGCTGTTGACAAACGCCATCAGGTTCTTTTCCACTGAGCATCTTCCCAGCTACTCTGCCACCAGCCTGTAGCACTGCATGGAGTTGTTGTGACCCAAGTGCAGGACCCGGCACCTGGTCTTGTACTTCATAGAATTGGCCTCAGTCCATTGATCCAGCCTGTCCAGATCCCTTTGTGGTGTCTTCCAACCCTCCAGCAGATCAACATTCCTGCCCAACTTGATATTGTCTTCAACCTCAATTGAAGCTGCTTTGCCCTTTAGGACTGCTTGCACCAGGTTTTTATAATGTCTCATAATCTATCTTCTAGATTTCCTGCTGCACAGTAGCTTTTTAATGCACTGAACATGTACAATACAGCAACACTCTTTAAATCTTAGTGCTTCTGTCAAGCTCTTCTAATGAAGAAGTCACTATTACTGTGTTCTTCGTTTCTCTCCCCCTTCAATGATTTTATTGTTTTCTCAGTCTCTGCAATTGGTGATTGCTGAACTCTGGCATTCCCTCTTCCTGCAATACATTCTTAAAACTGTTAGCTACAGGGAAGAGGTACTCCTGTTCCTCTCTCTCTGCAGTTGGGTATTGAAAGAGTCTAGAACACAACCTAAGCCATCACAAACCATATCAGAGCTTCTTCTGTAGCCCATTTTGAAGCCTTCATGTTTTGGTAATGTATCTAAGAGGTTAGGTGGAAGTCCCTACACATTGTACTCCATCTGTTACAGTTCTCATCTTACTTAGCAAAGGGAAATCTTTGTGTAGGTTGTTCCGTTTTTTCGGGGGGTTTTTTGTTTTTTTTTTTTTTTTTAATTGCATGCTATATCTAACAGTGAAGTCACTAATCAGCTATTTCAAAAATGCTATTTTGAGAGCTGGATCTCAGTGTCCAAACACATTTCTTTTTCTATTTCCTGAACAAATACACTAGATCATCATTTACCTATACGCAAGGAAACAGTTATAAATATATTCTCGCTTTTATACAAGTGATTAAATACCTAAGACTATTATAATGATCATGATGACAATGTCACCACTAGCCATTGGTAAGACATGCCAGTACATAGGCTGCACCTAACTGGTCGAAAGTACAATAAAATCTTCTTACTTTTAATTTCTTGTCATGTCTTTGCAAGATGTGTCATCATAATTTTTACATTGGTCCCTTACTTTGGTATCTCATTTACAGAATAGGTATTTTAAAACTGAAAAATATTAAATATAAAGGGTAACATTTTACAAGGGAATGTCATAATTTCTGCCTTTGTCCAAGAAACTGGTGGATGGGGGAAGCCTTTCTACTTCAAGTCCAGACAATTTATCCAGACAGTTCATTTTATTCCTTTGGGTGTTTATATGAAAAGACAAATTGTCTCTAAAACCATGACACACTGAGTCATCCCACTTGGGTGAGATGGCTATTTTTCAGGCAAAGAAATGTCAAAGTGAAGTGTGAGAAAATCACCCTTAATGAATATTCATATATCTATCCTATAAAGGAATTTGAGATTTCACAGCAATTCTATCAACAGATTATCTATCAATATTCTTATGCTGCCACAGATTTTTGTTTGGAATAATTCCTTAATTTTTCTCTAGAAAGCACAATAATGAATTAATAGAAGTGATCCCTGAACTGAGGGCTTTGAACAGGCATTTGAAATGTGACTTCCTGAGTAATAACCATGGCAAGTGGCAAAGGCTGTGACAGAATGAATGGGTCATCACAGTGAGGTAATTTGGTTACTCATCTAGAGCTAGAACTCTGAGGCAACATCATAAAAAAAAAAAAAAAATCTTTAAAAATAGAACCACAACATTTTTTGTCTTACTTAGCTAATACTTTACAGTACTGCAGAAAAAGAGAAAAAGATTTACAGGTCTTGAAAGAGATAATTAACACATTTAACTCTTTAACTCCACTAAAAGAAATCTATAGGCATTCTGCTGAAGTTGGCATGATTTGAGATTGATCTGGCAGCAGGTGTGAGAGAGAAGCTGAGATAAAGTCCAACAAAAAGAAAGGTTGGTTAGAGGAAAGACTTAACAATCTGGATCAGAAAGATTAATTCAGCGCACTGGTATTTTAAATGACTCGACTTACGAATAGGAGAGGATTTAGATGTTCCTTCATGGCATTATTCCAAACAAGAAAGATCCCTGAAACAGCCTAAAAATTCTTTCCTGTTTTAGGTCAGCAAGAAATAGATGAATACAGGACAGGTGCCCACTAGACCATGTCCTCATTCTGCTTTGCCCTTCACTCTCTTTTACCAGTTGAACCAGTACAAAACTAGGTAGAAAAAGTTCATAAATCGTAATTGCAACATTACAGTTCTTTAGCAGAGTAAGTAGAGTAAGATTATGATTCTCTATCCTATCAGTGTTATGTTGTCACAATGCTGTTTATTTCAACAAATTTTATTTATACAATTTTATGCAAAGGAGTGCAGAATCAAATGCATGCCTGTACAATTAGCCATTAGGCATCTAGATATGGATATTCATCACAAGTCTCATGGAAAGAAGTCAATTTTAAAACTTTCCATAAGAAAT
Source organism: Dasyornis broadbenti (assembly GCA_013397935.1). Classification (NCBI taxonomy): domain Eukaryota; kingdom Metazoa; phylum Chordata; class Aves; order Passeriformes; family Dasyornithidae; genus Dasyornis; species Dasyornis broadbenti. The sequence goes on along the minus strand of VZRN01004924.1, from coordinate 80,670 downwards.
TCTTATCCCACTGGGAAACAACAGACATGAAAAAAAATTTCCTCTATTCTTAAAAAAAAAGGAGCTGAAGTTATGCTTTCCAAAATCTATATGAATTATTTTGTTTAGTACAGTGAGAGAAATGACATCCAAGTAATTTGCAAAGCTTTCTAATATGAAAAGCAACACAAAGGCCCTTTATTTTTTAAGGGATTCATTTAATTTTGCTGATCAGTTGCTTACTCCCTACTGTTTTTTCCCAGTCTTCATAAGGAGCTTCACATCTTTTGGTCAGAAAGATGAATTACTTAGATGGGAAGTGTTCAGAAAAAAAGCGCTATTTGCCCTAGTGGCAGCCAACAGTCTTGCTGGATTTCTTTTCCCCTTTAATGATGTTAACTTATGATTCTGGATGGGCAATGTAATAAATGTAATTTTGCAGGCACTATTAGTCTTTTACTCAGTGTTTCAAGACCTAGATGGTGCAGCAGACAAGTAATGATTTAACTAGATGCTAAGCTTAACTCTTCTGACTTCTACCTAAAAGAACTTAACTGGTTATAGTAGTCCTAGTTGCATAAATAATTCTGAATAAATAGGGAATCCACATCCAACAAGCACAAGTTTTTTCTAACATCATGTTAGGTCTGTGAATTGAATCACGCTCGTTACTGGTGATGTACAGCACCACTGTGAACACTTGAGTTTGTAAACCAAGTGCTGTACATCCCTTGCAGTCTCAGTATTGCTGTATGAAGACCCTTTGGGGCACTGCAGCTGAAGGCACATCTCCTAGGGACATAGCACATGCTATATAGCATTCCTTCTATACTTAATTTTGCTTTATTAATAGACACAGTGGGCACGTGTCAAAATAGAGGCTGAGGATGTGTCAATATCAGGCATTGTGGCTGATTAGGACTTGGATTCAGGGAAGGCCACTCAACATAAAGTGTATATATGCATACAGGAGTACCACTGGTCATGGCCTTGCTGAACATCATTATATGTCAAGAATTTTAACAGTTTTGTGATTTCTGGGTAACATATTCACTTTAGAAATATATTTTGTTCTTGGAGAGAACACACAGAACTGGTCTTCCCAGCCATTTATCTTAGTTTTCTTAGAAGCACATCTAGGACCATCAGAGATAATGAGCCACAAGTAGAAAACTGACACACTCAGTTGAAAACGTCTTCCTTCTACACAGATTCTAGTGTAGGGCGCAGTAAGAATGGGATGACTAATTAAATAATCTTTTTTATCTTCCTAGCACAATTCTTTAGCTAATTTGGCATCATTGGAAGGCTGTCTGTGCATCTGCACTAGTCAACACCTTCACAGATCTGATGCTTTTCTAGTTGGTATTAAAATATGTGAATTTCCTCTCAGTTACACTAAGGCAAAGAAAGAATATTTCTGCTGAGATCAGAGATATAAGTGAAGCCAGATTCAAATTTATGGTCTTACGACCTCATTGTTTTCCACTCTATATCTTTTGCAATTTTTCAAAGAAATTCAAAGATGCTATGAAACTGTACATTTGTCTTCTCTAAAATTTTATACTGACCTAAAAATAATAAACAAAAATCTTGGGTCTGAGAGATGTAAACCCCATTTTTTTTTTTTTTTTTTTCCTTTTTGGCAGTGAGAAGTGGTCTTAAAGAATACGTGGAACACAACTGCACTATCTGAAAAGTATATAGGTACTCCACTGGAACTGTAAGGTTTAACATATGAGGCCATGGAGAATCAAATTCCTTCATCTAAATTTTGGACTCCATAGAGTAGAAAGCCCCAATTAATGTTTTAGCATGGCTTAAAAGCTTCATTTTCTGTTGGGAAAACTTATTATAACATTAAAAATACTCAAATAGTCTTTTAACAGGGAAAATGAAGTTTTAATGCTTAAAAAATGGCCATGGGGACTTCCTGTTTTGCGAACTTCTAGCACAGATACCCACTGTTGCCTTAATAAAGTTTTTTTTGTAAACATTAAAAAATTTGAAAAAAAACAAATTGGCTTTTCCGTAAAGTTGGGAGAGGCATTAATTATGAATATTTATGGTAATAGAAATAGAATATTAATTTCTGCAGTTAAAATCTTCTTTCTGTACTATTAAAGCTATCACAGTCTCAGAGGGTCTAGATTCCAGTTATACTGACATCCAGTACTGCAGTGAAGAACAGGAGGCCTTTTCAAGATGTAATTCATCTGACTTATTTTAGTCATGTGGTGTAAGATGAAAGAAGGTACGTCTCAAAGGTTGGACCAGGTGACCTTGCAGGGTCCTTTCCAACTTGGGCTGCTTTATGATTCTGCTAGTCAGTGAAAACTTTCCAGTTCTCTACATTGATTGAAAAGGCTTCAGGAGGTGATTCCACTGTATACATCTGTATTTTGTCAAATTAAACTTCCCATTTTAGAAAGTGACATAACAGTAATTCAAGTTTATGCAGTTTACTGTACAATCATTTAAACACATGGAAGCAAATGAAGTTTCTGTCTGAATAAAATGTGTGCACTTTTCTCTCCATTCCAGAGTATTGCAGTGTTTCTAGAGCCAAAACAAGACTGTGCTTTGTTTCTTTTGTATCCAGCAGCAAACAACTCTTCATCCCAGCATTTTTTTTCCCCTGTTCAGAGAGATGCTAACATATCTTCTTTTTTATAGCCTCAAAATGGTTACAGAGAAATGTATGCATTAAAGGATTTATGATGCATCGACATCTATAGGCAAATTTTATGCATTGCTAACTTTAAGTATCTAGACATCTATGAACATGAGAAGAAGTTGTAAATTGGCTGAGGATATGAGACTACTCATCAGACTGAAAAAAAGATCACAACTCTTATGGTAGATCCCAAGGAGCTAATAAGGAGTAAAACGTTGCTGAGCCTAGATGAAATTTAAATCATTCTTAGTTCCTGCATATTAGATTAATATTATTTTTCAATTTTTCACATTTATTTCTTCTTCCTTAATTTTTTTATTGCTATAACACCTTCTCTTTTTTTTTTTTTTTTTTTTTTCTTTTTGAGGAAGCAGTCTTGCCAAACTTTCAGTCATTCCGTCTTTGGAGAACTGCAATGCTAATCGTCATAGATGAGCTCTGCCAGTGCTTTAATTTTCACTACTTAGCATTTCATACTCTGGTGTCAATGGAAGCTAGGAGCTGTGTTGTATAAGAGAGAAGAATCAGGTCTCTTAAGGAACAGATTTCAAATCTTTTTCTCTTGATAAGTAAATGATCAGTAAATTATAAGCATCAATGCTTATCAGTGGAAGGAGAGGAAATCTAACAAATACAAGCTGGATGCAGGGGTAAAAATAAAAGAGAAAAAGCTATTCCTCAAGCCAAACTCAGCTCTTGGATGGAGCTTGTGTTGATAAAGGAAGTGATGGAAAGTGAAGGTAACTTTATGACACCTTTTTGTCGAGATCCTTCTCTGGTCTTTGATGCATGTCAAAAGCAGATAGATTTGGAATGTACACAGAGCTGTCATGACATTTCATCCCTCTCATTTGCCCTCAGGAGCAAATCAAAAGGGAGAAGATAAAACAAGGTGGAAGACAAGCCTGGGAAGAGTTTACTTTCACCTCTTAGCATGAAAATTATTGAGGTAAAATTGTCATGCTAGGTTTGCATTCAAACCCATCTTTTTACTGCTTGTATTTTTCTATCTTTTCACACTGATGGATCTAACAATCCTGAATGATCCTTAAATACTAACAATTACAAATAAAAAGAAAAATCTACAAAGAATTTCTCAACAAAAACAGGGACATAGTTGCCTCAGAGTTATGTGAGAAGTTCATGGAACACATCCTGGGTAAGCTGCAAAAGACAGAGCAAGTTGAAACTGGCCACTAACACAAGAACATAGGTCTCCATCCTAAACCTCTTTTAAAGCAATGGCAAAAGAAAAATTTACAGGAGTTTTTTTTTTTAATAAATTTAGATTTATAGTGGACATGCTTACATTTTGCATGTGTGTCCATGGGTACATATATCAGTACATATACCTCTATATCTATGTGTGTATAATATAAATATATGTATGTGTGTGTACACACACACAATAGATCCAAAGATCCCAAATTTTTTTACAACAATTATAGACTAAAATTGTACCACAGGACAGAATAGGACTGCACAGGCCACAGTGAGCTGTAACTTGAAAATAAAAGGGTATCATGCATTTTAATTTGCTTGAGAAAACACAGAAAACTTGTGTGTTTTCTTTTTTTTTTTTTTTTTTTTGTTTGCTGTTCAATCGTCTGGGCTAAATGGGGTTCTGTAGGACTCCATTTTAGGCCCTGTGCTCTTCAATGTCTTCATAAACGACCTGGACACAGGACAGGAAGGGATATTAAGAAAATTCACAGATGATACAAAACTGGGAGAGCTGCTGAGTCTTTTGCAGCGAGGCCCTGCAGAGAGACCTGGACAGATCAGGGGACTGGGCAATCACCACCCATATGAGTTCAACAACAGAAAGTGGCAGATTCTGCACCTGGGATGGGGCAACCCTGGATGTACACACAGACTGGGGAGTGGGAGGCTGAAAAGCAGCTCTGCAGAAGGAGACCTGGAGGTCCAGGTCCATGGCAAGTTGAACATGAGTCAGCAGTGTCCTGG
>VZRN01004924.1:58783-72953 GCA_013397935.1 Dasyornis broadbenti | reverse complement strand
AAAAAAAAAAGCCACAACAAAAACGCCCAAACTAAAAACAAAAAAGCAAAAAAAAAAACAACCATCCCCAAAACCAACCAACTAAACAAACAAAAACCACAACCAAAAACCAAACACCAACCAACCAATGAAGAAAACAAATCAAAACCAAAACAAACCCAGAAGACAAAAAGTAAAAGTCAGTTTCATTTCCTTGGTTATCTATAAATAGTGTCACAAACCTTTAAAAACAATACAGAAAACAAGACAAAACCCTGTAAAAGTTTTGCCCACTCCTTTAAATGTCAGCAATGTCATAAGAGGGAAAGATGATTTTGCCTGAGCTGGGTCATTTACCCGCACAAGAATCTTGCATTCAAAGTTTGGGTTGAATCTGAAACTCACAGGGCTGTTTTAAATTTTGTTGGGAAGCAATGCACTTCACAATGAAATAAATCCTGGAATGCAGCCAGATTGGGGTCAATTTCCTTTCACCATCATTCCAGTCCTTCTGAGACTCTTCTGGTGCAGAATGCACATTAGAGATGCACTTATTTTTCTGACCTAATGAGTTTGTAGTATATAAGTGATGCTGCTAGGAATGGGATGGTCAGTTTTAATCTCTAGTCATGTAAATTTTAAATTATTTTACATGATTAAGAAAAATCATAGGAAAAAAAATATGTATTTGATCAATATTACCAGCACAAAGGAAGGCCAGGCCCATGATTAACTAAATGTGAATGAACTGTCTGATAACATTACAAACTCATGAATATTGCAGAGTAGTACTGTATGTACAAGAAGAAAGTGATTTGATAATTAACTCTTTGATGCTGATCAAGCTTTAGACAGAGTACTACATTCAGTTTTGGATTCCACTTAAAAAAAAGAAAAAAGAAAGAGTAAATAGAGAAAGTTAAAGGGGAACCCAATGATAATCTAGAAATATCTGAAGAGAAATTAGGACGGCAGGGACTATTATTCTTATTGATTGATAAAGAAAAGTTAAAAAATAATGAGCCAGTGTTGATCGATAAGGAGGAAAGAAAGAAAGAAAAATGTGAGCATATATTCTTGGGTGCAGGTGATTAAGTGACAATGCTACTCTGAGCTAGAAAAAAGGTATAGGAGAAGACTAAATGCTCTGTAAACAACAGAGAAGAAGGCCTTACAATTAAAAAAAAAATCAAAAAAGAAGAAAAAAAAAGGGTAGAAAGCAGTAAGAGTAGAATAATGGGATAAAGGAATTATATGTTAGAAATAAGGAAAAAGGTACTGGAAAGAATGAAAACACTTAAAAATTGAAATTCAAAGGAGTACAAATATATATATGGTGATAATAACTACACATGCACATAAATTTCTTGTAAGTTAGTCATAAATGCTGTTAAATTAGCAATGAGTGTTTAATGTCAGCTGTTTCTACTGCTTCCTTTTCACTGGTGTTGTCCGGCATGGCTGGGATGGTCTTTATATGAATCATAGGGTTCTTTTGTCAGTTGCATGAGAAAAAGACTATATTTATGTAGGTTGTCCTGGGGGCTCACAGACGATAAATATTTACACCAACATATTCCAAACTCTATTTTTAAAATAAACCTATAAACTGCACTAGATTCCTTCTGATGCTTCTCTTCATCAAATTTTATTGAAGTACTGGCCATTTGAGGAAATGTGGTACAACAAGAGGCAGACATATTAACAAGAAAAATCTGTCAGACACAAATATTAACATGTATTAACCAGAACTGGTAATAATCAAGAATTGGTCCAGAGGTAGCTCATATGGAGGGGGAAAAAAAAAAAATAAATAGAGTTTTGGAGAAAAACTGAATTTTTCTGGTTTAATATTGTCTTATAATATACACCTACTGTAAAGTTGCTAGCAGGGAACTTCCTAATAATATCATTTTGTGTGACATATTGTTTTATTATTTAGTGTGTGCATTTCTGTAAGTCTACATTTCCAGTTTACTTTCCCAGTTTTATTTGCTTTAGTCATTAATTCTGTTTTAGGTTATTTAGGTCTACAGCAATAGGTTTTCAGCAGAGTCTTTTACCAGCTATATAAATGAGTACAGAAAGATTCCCCTCTGTTCTCAATCACACAGTTTAGTAAGAGGAAGATGACAGTATAATCTTCTAATGATAACTCATGTAGAAACACTTTCACAGTCTTAGGAGTGAAATGTCTTTGTTACGCAGTCAGTAAATGAGGAGAAGTGCAGAAGTAAGAGGTGAGTGAAGCAGTTCTGGACTTTTCTGCTAGTTTTTCTGTAGGTTCCAATATTGTCTCTTTAGTGTACAACAGTGCAGAATTAACAGCATTAATTTAAGCAAAAGTCTTTTTTGTTTTCCCAATGTAACTAATATAAGAATGGCCGCTTTTTCTGTGTGTGTGTTGGTTTATTTCATTAAAGACTCATCTCTCATGTATACCTACTATTATATTAAGGAATTATTATACTTATTATAAATAATTATAATATTATAATACCCACTATTGGTTACAGGTATAGAACAAAGGTCCGAAAAGCAAAAAAAAAAAGGAAATGTCTACTAAAGAAAAGCATATGGAGACACATGCTGATTGCATAAATGCTCAAAAATTCGCAGAGCCTAAAGAAACACATGTAAGCATGTATTAACAGCTGGCCCATTTTTGCTACTATGGCCACTCTCATGAGATCCTGTATAGTAAAAACATTTCTCCTAAATAATTGCTTTGAGAAGTCTGCCTCCTGACATAGGAATTCTTTTCCTTCAACTTAAAAAAACTACCAGTTTATGTGCTTTCTTTCTATGCTACCCTAACTTCATCCAATGCCACCTAACAATTAAATTAAAAAAAAAAAAAAACAGACAAAAACCAAACGCCAAATACAAAGAAAAATCTNAAAAAAGGGACATTGCTACAGAAAAGAGGATCTTTTTAAACTAAATTAAACCATGATTTTCTGCTAGACTACCTGGACCTTAATAAAGCACTTGATACTATTTTCCACAGCTTTCTCCTGGAGAACTGGATGCTCATGACTTAGATATGTGCACTATTCACTGGATTAAAAACTGCCTGGGTGACGAAGCCAGAGAGTGGTGGTAACTGAAGTTACATCCAGTTGGTAGAAAGCCACAAGTGATGTTCCCCATGGCTCAGTATTGGGGCCAGTCCTGTTTAATATATTTATTGATAATCTGGGTGAGGGGATTGAGTACATCCTTGGTAAGTGTGCAGAGAATAACAAGTTGGACAGGTGTGTTTATCTGGAGGTCAGGAAAGCTCTACAGAGGATCTGAACAGGCTGGATCAATGGACTGAGGCCAATTCTATGAGATTCAACAAGAACGACTGCTGGGTCCTGCATTTGTGTACAACAACACCCTGCAGAGCTACAGGCTGGGGACAGAGTGGCTGGAAAGATGTCTGCCAGAAAAAGGCCTGAGGCTGCTGCTCAAAAGCAGCTGAACATGATCCAGTGTGTGGATGTGCCCAAGAAGGCCAATGGCATCCTGGCCTGTATCAGCAACAGTGAGGCCAGCAGGAGCAGGGCAAGGATTGTATCTGTGTCCTCTGCACTGGTGATGCCACACCTTGAGTCCTTTGCCCAGTTTTGGACCCCTCACTACAAGGAAGGCATTGAGGTGCTAGAGCGTGTCCAGAGAAGAGCAGTGGAGCTGGTGAAGGATCTGGAGCACAAGTCCTGTGAGGAGCAGCTGAGGGAGCTGCTGGAGAAGAGGAGGCTCAGGCTTAGAGCTTATCACACTCTATCACTACCTGAAAGGAGGGTGTAGCAGGATGAATACTGGTCTCTTCTCCCAAACAACAAGATGTTTCTAATGGTGAAAAAAAAAAAGGGAGAAATTTGGTTTCTCATGTAACAAGGCACAAAACCATTTAAGCATTTCGAGGTCACAATCAACACCAGTTATCTGAAAAAATTTTGGCTGCATTTACATGTCAATGAAGTAGCTATTCATGTCTCTGGATGAAACTCCAGTTTTTAATGAGCAGCTGAAGTTTTCCTTTGAAACAATCCAATTCTTAGTCATAGCAAAGATCACCTTTATATTGAAAATATATTTTCTACTACTAATAAGGAAAACTGCATTGAAAAGAAAAGACAGCCATTTTTCCAATCACAAAGAGCACTTTTACTCCTGTTGCAGGAACATTTAGAAACACTGGTTTGGGTTGTGGCCATTTACAACAAATTGTATGGCATCTAATAGATTTATGTGGAAAAAGTTGATAAGTTTGAAATTACTCGCATTAATTACCTCAACTCTTTACAGTAAAATATATTGATCTTGCAGGAAGTGTTATTTTGGGGGGGTCTTTATATAGAGAAGTTATAGGTAAGAAATTGTGAAGTGTCTCAGTTAAATTAAATCATGTTTAGTCATAGCAATTTAAAAATAACCAGTTAGGTCCTAGTCAAAGGTATTTTATTTCTCAAGCTTAGACTTAAGAGGCAAAAAACCCCCATGATGGACATGAAAATACAATGTGAGATAATAAGGAACCAGGTTACAAATTAGATACTGGCAGGTGAGTCTTACTGTACCTGAGGTTATAGAGACACCGAGGTGTATTTACCTTGTAGAACCTCCTTGCCTCCTAGTTCATGGAAGAGTTTTTATGCTCTTCATGTACAGTGTCAACTACCACCTGTCTTTTTTTCAAGTGAGAAGTCGACCCACACTGGTCTTCCAACCCCCACTCTGATGTATTGCAGCACAGCCCTCACACTATCCAGCTCAGGTACTTCAAGCCGAAAATCATGCGCAAAAATAGAAATTAGCTTTTAAGACCAGAACATAGGGATCAGAAGTTGTAATTTCATTCAAATATTCAATATATTGTAATATTCAAAAATAACACCTTGATCAAGTTGTAAACATACTCATTTTTCTCTGAAGAGGACTAACTTAAAGCAGTGTGGCCACAGCCTTATCTACATGTCCTGACTTGAGGGCCAAGGTTGTTCAGTGATATAGGTGCAGATAAAGTCAAACAAGATAAACAAATTAACTGTAGCAACAAGAAACATTCCCTCTGATTTTAATACTTCATGCCTAAGTATTGTAGGAAGAATATTGTAGGAAGCTTGTAATATTAATCATCTGAATAGCATAGGTGTGTTGACTGGGACATGCCAAGGGAGATGAGAGAGATTACAATGGCAGAAATATTAGCAATAATGCACTCAATTATTTTGATGAATATTGGTAAAAAGCAATTTTAGGACATGTTCTAAAAACTAATTTTAGATGTTATAATGATTGCCTCTTGGAGTAATTTTTTAGATAATTCTAAACAGAACAAAAGAACATACTAATATTTTTACTACTGAATAGTCATACTGAGAAAAGTACATTCAAATTCTTCTTCCTTACAGGAATTAACAAATAAATTAAAAATTTACATCCACACACATGTATAAACAACAGGATCTCTATAAAAATGAGTGATACTAGGAAAAGAACCCCAAGAACTTAAAAAGAGGATCTAAAAGGATAAAAGTATTAAATGTATTATGAAAATTTTGTAAAGTCCACAGTGATAAACAAAATTATAGTATTGGTAAGCAGCAAAATAAAGAAACTCTTTAATTTAAAAGCTTGGTCTTCATAAAGTAGAATTTATGGCCAGGTAAAGAACAGCTGAGTATCATGAACTCTGAAAACCTTAATGTAGAATCAAGCTACGACCAAAAAAAAAAGATTTAGAGAAAAAGCTTTGTGAAGGGCATGAAAACTAATAAAAAGCCTTTTTTCCAGCCCATCAGAAGCAGAATGTCTGCCAGAAAGTCTGCAGAGTTGATACATGATGGAGGTGTAATAGGAGAACACAAAGGAGATAAGACCATGGTAGAAAAATTGAATGGGTTCTTCACATTGATAGTCACCTCTGAGGAGTTTAGAAAGGTTCCCACAGTGACTGTTTTCTTTGCAGAAGATGTACTGGAGGAACTATCTTAAATTAAAGTGTCAATAGAAGTGATTTTAGACCAAATAGATAAATGAATAGTAACAAATTACCAAGACGAGATGGTATATACTCAGGGGTTTCTAAATAACTCAAATATGACCTTGTAATTCGATCATAGATCTTACACAATTGCTTAAGTCAGCTTCTATATGAGAAGAACAGAGGTTAGGAAATTTTGTCTTTTTTTTAAAGGATCCTTACAGAAACTTGGCAGGGGAGACACAGGAAAGATGTAGGAAATTACGAAATTGTGTGTCTGATTCTTTTTACAGGTAGATTGGTAGAATAGGATTCATAAACATAGATAAATACAATAAAATGGGAGTGGGAATAAAAATAAATTTTATAAAGAAGATTCTGGCTTCTTGAAGGTTTTGAAACAGATAAGTATACAGGCCAGGGTGATTTTTATCTGGTTGATACACTGTGCCTGGATTTTCAAAAACTTTTGACAGGGTTCTCTATAAAAGACAAATAAACTAAGAAGACATGGATTATAAAAAAAAGAACCTCCATCTGTTGATTTCTAAATATCTGAAGGAACAAGGGATTAATAAATATATAAAGGACAGGGAAAAGGCAGGTGAAAATGATTAGTTTGAACAATGAAAGTCCCACTATTTGTGAAAGGTTGCAAAAGTTACTTGCACAAGCAATTGGGTAATAAAAAGAAAGAAACATATGAAAATAAGTTGTGAACATAGGAAAAAGATAAACCGAAATTCTCACTGTCTACAAATTCAAAATCTCTAAACTAGGGATTGATAACCCAGAAAATACATTTGCAGCTACTCTACATACACCTATGAAAATGTAAGTTCAGTGGTCACTGACAAATCACCCCAAACCAACCAACCAAATGCAAACACCTAAGAATTATTTGAGAAGAAAAACAGAACAAGACACTTTTTTACATAATGAAATAATTATCAGGGTCATTAGGTGAAATTGTGAGCTATTAGACTTCAAACAACAAAGGAATATTTTTTTTTTTATTTAATATGTGACTAAATTTTGGAACTCACTGTTGCAAGACAGATGGGATGCCAAAAGTTAACTGTGTTCAAAAATAAGTTAGACAAATAAGTGGAAACCTGCAAGGGCTGCTAAACACTGATGAGATACAAGCTCTAGATTAGAAATTCCTCTAAGCCACATAAAGCTACGTTACTCTATGCTTGATCTTTTTTTTATAAAATTTTAACCATTTAATTATTACCTGAAGTAGCCAGCACTACAGTCTGTCTTACAGAGAGGGAGATAGGAATGGGTTTGGATCTCTGATCAAAAGGCAATCTTCCTCAGTCTGCTGTCCATGTGGCACCAGCATGCTAAAAAAGTCATTCTTTCCAAACACAGAACCAGCTGCTCAGGCAGTGTCAATCAGTATCATCATACTGAAGAAGTACCATTCTTTGATGTGTTATCTTGGTTTAACCTATGTACAGAACTGGCCGAAGTTTTTCATTTGAGGCATAAACTTCTCTACAGCAAGGCTTTTGGTTTTGACTTCAGACCATATGTAAATATATAAAAATACAGATCTAGAAATTAATATGAATGTTAATGTTAATGTAAATGCAAATAATGTAATTATAAACACAAATATAAGCATAAGTGTAAATACAAACATACGTATAGATAAAGATTTGTTGCGCGTTTCACAGCATAATTTGAACACATATATGAAGCACCTAAGAAATTATTCAATAGTCATTATGAAACCACACACAACTCAGATAAACCATTCTTCTGCCCTGGAGGTAGAGAATAACTGTGGATAAGACAGCTTACTGTTGATGTCTACAAATACTACTTAGCAATAACCCAATTACTGCTACTTCTTAGGCCACTGATCTAGGGAAAAAATATGTTTTAACTAGAATTAAACAGAAAATATTTTAGAAACAATTACTTGCTTTCATTTTCTTGCCTGATGAAACATGTTTTAAGATTTAGTTGCTGTAGGCAACAAAAACAGAATTAGAAGGTAAATGCAAACTTACAACAAATTATGTCAAATAGGCAGAAATAAGTACATCCAACTGGATGAAATTTATCATGCTTTTGAATAAGATGAAGAATCCTTTTTTTGTTTTGTTTTGTTCCCTTTATGGAAATAAATGTATTGAGGAAAACCTGAAGTCTTTGTGACCTAGCTAATTTCCAAGACAATCTGGTATAAACGAAAAAAATTCTCGAGTTATTAGAGAAGAATGTTCCCAGAAACGAGGTACAAAGGTGGGCTATGGGATATCAGTTGATGATAGAATGCTAATATTTCTTTTTAGAAGGATATGATTTTCTTATGAGAGAATTTCACGAGTACTGAAAGATTTCCAGTGAATTTTCAGACTACAATACTTTGTGCTGGTCTCCAAAGACTGAAAATCCAAACGAGCTTTCTGTCCCTGGAAGTAAGACAACCCTGAAAAAGGAACTGGGACGTTCAACCCATGGGGCTCACTTGGCTCATAGTTGATTTTCATGTATTGGAAGAAGAGTTTTCATTCTTTCAGGAGGTAGATTCAAGTGGAATACTTCAACCCTTCAAGGGGCTTTCCACAGACCTAAACAGTACACAAACCTTCCTGTGAATCATGTGTGCCCAATTCCCAAACATTGAAATGGTGAATAGGTTCTGAATTACTCCCATTTTCTTGCTGCAATACCTGCAGCTTCTGTTAATGGGATGTTAGCTTTCCCTGAATGGGAAAATCCTTGTTTCTTCATATAATCAATTTGCCTTTCTTACTCCATGCCATTTGTCATCAGTCATCTCCAATTGATTTATACTTATTTAAGTGTCACATTTTCATTTACATCAGTGGAACTGACGACTTTGCGTGAAATTTAAAAGATCACAGCACAGAAAATACCAGGAAGAATCTTCCAAAACACCTCAAAGAGTATTAAAATCTCTATCACGTTAAAAAACTCTTGAATATCCAACATGGCCTTGTACATGTCAGATATGGGGCATCTACAACTTCTCTGGGGAGCTTGCATCACTGTTTCACCACCTGTACAGTAAAGAATTTCTAAACCTACCATCTTTCCATTTAAAGCCACTTGCCCTCATCCGTCACTACACCTCCTACCCAAAAGTCCCTCTCCAGCTCCCTTGCTGGCCCCTTTAGGTACTGAAAGGTGTTATAAGGTCTTTCTCGAGTCTTCTCATTTCCAGGTTGAACAATTTTTGTTGTCTCAGCCTGTCTTCATAGAAGAGGTGCTCCAACTCTGTGGTCATTTTCGTGTCCTCCTCTGGACTTGCTCCAACAGATCTATGTCCTCCCTAGAGCTGGATGCAGTACTCCAGATGTGGGTCTCACAAAAGAAGAGTAGAGTATATGACCTCCCTTGCAGTCATGCTGCTTTTGATGCAGCCCAGGAGATTATCAGCTTCCTGGGCTACAAGTGCACATTGCCAGCTCATCTCCAGCCTCTCATCCAACACTCCCGAGTCCTTCTCTGCAAGGCATTCTCTCTTAATCCAGTCTCTGCCCAGCCTCTAATTCTGGTTAGGATTGCCCCTACCCAGGTTCAGGACCTTACGTGCGGGCTTGTTGAACTACATAAGCTTCACACAGGCTCACCTCTCAAGCTTGTCAAGGTTTCCTGGATATCATTCCTTCTCTCCAGTGTGTCACTGGCACCACACAGCTTAATGTCGCGGCAAACTTGTGGAGGGTGCACTCAATCCCACTGTCCATGTCACTGACAAAGATGTTAAACAGCTCCAATCCCAATAGTGAACCCATTTGAAAGCTACACTTCGCTGTTGTCCACTTGTGCGTTGAGCCATTGACTGCAACTGAGTGTGGCTTTCCAGGCAATTTCTTACCCACTGAATGGTCTACCCATCAAATCCACATCTCTCAAATTTAGAGACAAGGATGTTGTGCGGGACACTGTCAAATACTTTGCACAAGTGCAGCTAGATGACATCAGTAGCTCTTACATCAATCACCTGTGCTGTAACACTGTTGTAGGCCAGAATACACCTAAAAATCCTACTGTGCAAAGCGCACAGCATGCAGTATTCCCACTAGTGTGGGAATTTTCAGGACTGGCATAAAGACAGACCTCAGAGAGTTCGAGAGATACCTGATTTAACAGCACACTGTCTTGTGAGGACCAGACAAAAAACAAGCCTCTTTTGGTACCATGAATTTCCTATTAATTTCTGGCCACAGTTGGAGGTGGAATATTGATCTTGGAATTCTGTGTAATTCCAGCCGTTGATAGCTTAGACATCACTTCTGGTCATGAGCTCAAACAAAGAAGTTGAAATCAGCAAGTTCATGTCTGGCATCGTATTTGTCCACCTAAGAAATCATGTTAGAGCTTACAGAATGGCTATTGACCCAGGACTAAGGGCTGCTGATACTGGAATTTGGATCCCCATTTCTACAACAATCACTGATATTAACTAGAAGAGTAGAGTAAAGCTATGTACTTTGCCTTAACTTTTTCTGGTATGGATAAGCAAAATCACGTGTTCAAATTTCTAGAGGATCGGAGTTTTGTTTTTATACAACTTTTAATTTGTAACTTTTAAAATTAGTAATTTTAATTTGAGGGCAAGCAGACACATAAATTTAAAGTACATGCATTTGAGGAAGAATAAAATTAGTTGTCTACCAAAGATGCAGTTGTTGCAGAATAAGAACTTCAGAAAAATATATATTCTATTTGAGAGAAGAAGTGATAAACTGGATTTTTAAGAACAGATCTTTTATAAAGAAAATAATTTAAGGCATTATCTATTTTAGACCACATAATAAATTTGAAAACACTTGAATTGTATATTTCATGAAGATTTCACTCCTTCAACTACCAGAATACCAGAATAGATGCACAGCAGTTTTTTCTTATTAACATGATTATTGCCATTTCTTAGGCTCTTCAAAAAAGAGCACAGTGTTGTTTTTACAAAACAGAACATTAAACTAAGGATTTAGAAATCACAGGTTCAGTTACATAAATTAAGAATGAATTGCTTATGGCACCAGTTATTGAGCAGCAGATGTCAGAAAGCCATACGAATTTGCAAATGAAAATTGAGCCACTCAGAGCTTCAGGAGTAGGTTTCAGAAGGTTAAAAAGATAGGACTAGGCTTTAAATCCTAGATATCATCTTATAAATGTCTCAATTAAATTACATTTCTCAGAATTACCTATGCTGAATGCCTAACAGTAGGTGATTTCACACAGTATAACAGACCACTAATACACAAAATAGATGCACAAACTAACATTTGGCCTGAAAATCTACTGCCATGAGACATTTAGTATAGCCCTAGGAACATGCTGCATGAATCTAGCTGTAGCCAACAAGCTGAACTGCGTGTGTGATGAATTAATTACTATAATTTCACTTTTAGATAGGATTCAGGGCAGAGCAGGGACAAGATTATAGACAGACAATCACAGGGCCCAGGAAAAGGTTGTGAGAAAAAAAACCTTCCCAGTCATAAATAGAGCATCACTAAAGAGGCACTAGAAAGTTCTCCCTTTAAGCTGCTTGCATGAAAATCAGGCTGGGCCAAGAACAGAGTTTTTTTTGTTTACAGTACATGTGTCATAGCTCTCCCATTGGGATATACCCATATCTTCAGTCTCTTTTAGTCTGTCTCTCCTGTTTATTTCTGTGCTCACGTCAGTGGTGACGCTTCATTGCTCATCTGAGTGCCTCCATCTGCCTATGAACAAGAAATCTTTCTTAAAACATTTAAAGTTCATTTCTTATTCTTTCCAGGAGATATATCAAGTTTTTCTGTAGACATAAATATTTGGTAGAGCTTAAAAATCAGAAGCACCACTGGCAATCTGAGATTTACATTTTCTTTCTCTTTTGTAATTTTCCTTAACTTGTATGATAACAGGACTTTGATTTGATTTCACATGCAGTTTTAAACAGCTTAGTAATTCAGTTTATCTTATAATTTGTTTTGAACAACAAATATAAAGGAGTAATAAGACCTTAAATTTATCTTAAAAAACCAAAACATTTCAGGTCTTGCTGGATAAAAATAAGAGACATATGGGATAAATTAGTTGTATCTCCCATTCTGTGATGTTGACAGCTTAAGAGTTTTCTGAGATTAGTATGCTGCCAATGCCAAATACATTAAGAAAAATGTCACTGTACAGGTTTTTGTTTATTTATTTATTGTTTCATCTGTAGGGGAAAAAATAAGAGCAGATGAGGATAAATCTGATCATCCTTATGTCGGCTGATAAGGCGCCTGAAGGACATCAAGGAAAATCTGAAGCATTAATAAACTAATGTGTGCTGTAGGCCCCACTTCATTTATTCAACTTATACATTCTTCAAGCATTATGCATTTGTGCATTTTTTCACTTTCTATTAAAATATGATTAAGTAAAAGAAGTCTAAAATCTAGATATGCTTTCTTGTCTCAGAAGTTTATTTCTAGAGAAATGTAGCAGTGGTAATTAATTATTTGCATAATTTCACTTTCCTTAGTAAGAAACTACATGTAGCATGACTTTTTTTTTTTTTTCAATTTTCTGATCCAAAACAAAGTTAATCAAGACTCTCCAATCTGTCCTTACATGTCATAGAATTAGGTTATTCTTTTGTCTTCTGAGGCAGAATGTAGGACAGGGAAGTAACCAGTCTTCTAATCTGTTCTTTGATTGTACACTGAGTTATTACTGAAGAAAAAAGATTATTGATTTGAATGCTTGGATGTACTTCTGTACTCTAAACATATGCACACACATGCACACCTATAATTACTCCCTTTCTTTTCTTATAATGCTCTCCTCCTGGTTAAGAATTAAGAGAAGCTTCTGACTACTGATTCTTTTTTAGCTGACTGCACACCCATTTTGACACGCACACAGACACACAGTCTGCAGATTTCATTATTTCATATATCTTTTAAGAAAACGAGGCCTAAAATTTTCAAGCTGACAATAAATCATTTAATTTTCATTAATTTTATGACATATCTGATTTCTGCATTTGTAGAAGCTATAAAACATGTTAACTTCCTAATAAGCCCTGAGTAATGCTCATCTGTCACCTTTTTTCTTTTTTTCTGTTGTTTTTTCTCTCTTTTTTTTTTTTTTTTTTTTGTTGTTTTTTTTCTTTTTTTTTTTTTTTTTTTTTTTTTTTTCCCCCAGTAGGAAACAGTGCACAAGTTATTACCTAGGGAACAGTTGTTTCTGTCTCCTGTACAGATCCATATCATTCTCAAATTTGCATTCTGATGAAGAAGAAACAAATGTTACTTAAATCCCATGAAGTGTGTTAATTACACTGAGCTCCGTGAAATTATGGGTGAGAGAGCCAAAAAGAATTCTACAATTGCATCGTGGGTCTCTTGAGCATATCTTGTCAGATTAATGTCTTTGTCACTCACATGATAACCTTAAAATTGCTTTTCTCCTTAAGTGATATTCCCTAAACCTCAGTGATATGGAAAATCGCACACAAAGCTAACTAACAGATGTAGTTTTTATTGTTTACATAAATAATGCTGGTACTTTTATGCAAATAAATAAAAACTTAATTTCATTAACAGGTGCAGCTTGTTACTTTCCCTTAATTATTTTAGCCCTTCTTCTGTGCTTCTCCATACAACCATAGTGGAAGTGCCTGAGACCTCTTCCCAGTATGTCCCCTGAACAAAGGCTAAAAACACATAACTACGTAGGATGCAATTTTTTTTTTTTTTTCCTTTTTTCCTCCTACTTCTTTACAAGCCCTAAATAACTGTAGCTGACTCGTAACTTGAATCCAAAAGCCACTGTGCTATGTATCAGGAACAAAAACTGTCCCAGAAGATTTTGACCACCTGGATATGTGCCCACAGCTCAGCTCAAGGTTTCATAAAAACGAGTACTAGGGAAGATTTGCTGTGCCAGGGCCTGAGGTGCATGCTTCATATCCCCAGCAGGGGACATACTCCACCCTCAGAAAACTGCAAGTCTTCTCACAAAGTCACAACTATGACTGGCGAAACTCAACCCATTGGAAATCTATATTAGATGTCAGACCCATCTAAGAGACAAATCTAATCCTTTTGGCTAAAAAATAGCTCACAGCAGTCTGCTGCTCCTAGTTTACTGATATTTGGAAGAATGGTGTAGTTTGGCAATCAATGTCCTAGAGCCACCAAAGACCTTGATATTATCTTTTTTCTTTAAACCCCTAAAGAG
>VZRN01004924.1:30323-58772 GCA_013397935.1 Dasyornis broadbenti | reverse complement strand
TGTTATATGAATACCATCAGTATTTAGGGTTTTTTTTCATAAAATATAAAGCCACTAGTAAAATTTTAATTATTCATAATGCATTCTAAAGAGTTGTAAGCTTTACTTTTTTAAATGAGAGAGATAATGCACAATCAGGTGTGTCTTATAAGAAATACATTTTTAATCAAGAAATTTCTTTTTTACATACCAATACTTCAGAAATGCTAGGTAATGAGCTCAAAAGATAAGAAAAAATGCACTAAAATTAAAGAAACATGTCAATTTGCACTAGTTAAGAAAGCAGCCAAAAATCTTTGAAAACAAGAAGGATCCAATTTTCCTCAACTTCATAATATAAAATGAAAACTTTTACCAATCACAGAAAACCAGACTGGCTTTACATGTCAGTTGTAAAACATGACCATTTAGGCTTTCTAATTCTGGGAAGGAAAGAGTCATGCTTATGGAAGTCCATCCATCCAGTCTCTGCAAGTCTACCAGATCTATAAATAATGGAGAAAGGCCCTCAAGCTAGGAATGCCAAATTTAGTATCGCTTAATGAAAAGATAGGAGTAAAGTCCTGAAATCTCTTTTCAATTAACTTCAGCAGAAGTGGGGACCTAGATTGAAATCTAGAAGCCATTGGTTGAGGTTTCTCAAACAATCTTTGTAATCTTTGTACAAATAACTTCTTCAAGATTACAATTAAAATGCCTGTTCTTGCTATTCATTTAAAACCTGATCTGTTTATTCAAATCAAGGCTTTTTGAGCTTTGCTTAAAGTCACTGTAAGAAGCGAAGGGGAGAGACAAATCCTCATCATTGCTTTTTAAAATTACTTAAAAGCAACTGACAGCTGAATAAAAGAATGTCTGTAAGGACTTGTGTGGAAGTCTGTCTACAAAGTAGATTGAAAAAGTGTTTTGTTCTAAATCCTAATCTCTTCTGTGGTCTCAAGAAGGCTAACACAAGAAGATTGCCACAGAAATGAGTGATATTTGTCGCAAGACATCTGCTAAGACACAAGCACAGTGTACTTTCCCTGATGGGTGGCATGTAATGGAGGTTACCCAATCTAATGTTTACCATGAAAATTCAAATCCATTGTTAATTGTAGTTCTTAATGAAAAGCACCTTCTGGATCAGTTATATCAGCAGACTGACAGGAAATGAGTGGGATATCAAGACTTGAAAGCAATAGTTTTTAATCTCTGTGATTCCCAGCTTTACCATACAGTAAATAAAGTACAGTGATGTTGGCAGGGAGAACAATAGGGCACAGAGAATATTTGTGCATAAACCCATGTCAGGTTATCCTGAAATCACACAGACACAAATCCTTTCTCTGAACTCAGTCCCACATACTCTGTGCTTTGGAAGCTGTGAAAGTAAATGCAGAAGTGATATACTCCCTAGTTTTAGTGTCTTTTGGAGAGACGAAGCACTGAAAAGCAGAAAAGAACTTGAGAACAGGTGAGAGAATGCTGAAGAGTTAGTCAGGGTTTAGGGAATGGGTGAATTACCTCAATGAAAGCACCTAACCTAACCTTTTAAGTTTTTCCCAACACTAATCAGTGGAAGTAAATGAAATTATATAACACAAGCTTTATATATCTAACCAATTCATTATTCTTATATTCTTTTTTTCCACTACAGAAAATATACCATCATTGCTGTACCCTCATATGTGGCTAGGGACAAGTGGGGACTCACTGTGGGACCAGTGAGGAAGGCAGGCAAGCTGTTTCCCATAAATTTTTCTTGTGCAGGAAACCCTGTATTGAAATTCTGAAACTCCATTCTATTTTTCTTTCTGCATCTTATTCTCCAGTTTGATCTTAGAAAACTCTGATTCTCCAGCCACCCCTGATGTGCACCCTCAGCGAATTTGCAGCTGGTACCAACAAGTGTGGTGCTGTTTGACACACTTGAAGGGCAGGATGCCATCCAGAGGGACCTGGACAAACTCGAGAAGAGAGCCCATAGGAATCTCATGAGGTTTAACAAGGCCGATTGTAAGGTGTTACACCTGAGTTGGGGCAAGTGCTGAGATCAACACAGGCTGGGGATGAACAGATCAAGAGCAGCCCTGGGGAGAAGGACTTGTGGGTGCTGGTAGATGAGAGGCTGGACATGACCCAGGCATGTGCACTCACAGCCCAGACAGCCAAATGTGTCTTGAGCTGCATCCAAAACAGCGTAGACAGCAGGGTGAGGGAGGGGATTCTTCCCCTCTGCTCTCCTCTGGTGCAACCCCACCTGGAGCACTGCATCCAGTGCACTCAGCACAAGGAAAGCCTGTTAGAGAAAGTCCAGAGGAGGGCCATGGCCACCAAGATGATTAGAGGGATGGAGAGCGTCTCCTATGAAGAAAGGCTCAGAGAATTGAGATTATTCAGCCTGGAGAAGAGAAGGCTTCTGTGTGACCTAATTGCAGCCTTCCAGTACGTAAAGCGAGCCTACAAGAAAGATGAAGAGAGACTTTTATAAGTGCAGGTAATGATAGGACAAGGGGAATAGATTCAAACTGAAAGAGAACAGGTTAAGATTAGATATTATGAGGAAGTTCTTTGCTGTGGGAGTGGTGAGGCATCAGAACAGGTTTCCCAGAGAAGCTGTGGATGCCCCATCCCTGGAAATGTGCAAAGCCAGGCTGGATGTAACTCTGAGCAGCCTGGTCTAGGGGAAGATGTCCCTGCCCATGGCAGAGGGGCTGGAATTAGATGATTTTTAAGATCCCTTCCAACCCAAATCATCTATCATTCTATGATTCTGTGGTAAGATCCCTTCTGCCTGTACCCACAATAATGGCTCACAGATGAGCTGGGGCAGTTTAAGTCACTTGTTATGAGTCCTTGGTCCTGATCCTTCACTGCACGAGACACAAAAAACAAACACACTTTTGTGTTGTTAGCATGGGAGGTAAAAAGAGACAGTCCCATCCTTGTGATTATCAGGACTGGTATTTTTAATTAGTTTCTGTACTTTTCTGTCTCCTTTGAAAAACAATATACTACAAATAAAAATAATAATAAAAAAACCTATGTAAAACAACCTTCTATACATTTTTCTACTTACTATCTGTAAAGGTCCAGGTTGTCCATAACAGTTCTGTTCTAAAGAACATCTGAGTAACACAGTGCTGCGTTACCGTATTCTGACAAATTACCCTCTCTAGCCTCACAAGGCTCACCAAATGAATAATACAGCACAAACTAACAAATGTCCCAAAGACTGACTTTGCAAGCAAGGGGAAAGAAATGTGTAAAAGAAAGCCACAGCACCTCACAAAATTGCTGTCCTTTCCATTTATTCCTTTCTCCTACTACTGCCATGCAAAGAATTCAACTGATCTTCCTTAGTGCTACAATAAGTGCTAAGCACAGATAAAATATAGAAACAACCAGTTCCTCCCGTATGTACAGATATAATCATTCAAAGGGATTTGCAGGTGAGAAAACAAGGAGGTGTGGTACTTAGGGACCTGGCAGTGCTAGGTTAATGGCTGGACTCAATGATCTTAAAGGTCTTTTCCAACCTTAACAATCCTGTGTTTCTATGTTTTTTTGTTTATTTTTTTTTTTTACAAATAATAAATATATATTTAATTGTAAATATTGTCTGTTTCACCTTTGTCTCTTTAAAAATTCTCACTGTACCTCAAAATAAATAAAAAAAAAGGTGGTGGGGTAGAAAGATTTGAGAAGTGTTTACAGTTTAGATACCTTCTGCTCTAAAATTGCTGCTGTTCCAAAGAAGCTAATGAAGTACTGTAACTCCACCAGCTCAGTCTGACAGCCATTACTCCCAGCTCTGCAAACACTGCATTAAATCTCTGTGTATCCTTGGTGACTGTTATTAGTAGTCCTGGGTGCATTTCACAAGACATTTGGAATTCAGCTAAGAAAATTCTCAATCAAAAACAAGCTATAATAGAGCTAAAGATATTACAATCACTCTCTTTCTGAGAAGAAGAGGGAGAGGGGAAGGAAACAATTCTTTCTGCCTAGAATTGTTTGATTTTGATACCAGAAAATTTCTAAAAGAGCAATTCCCATACCAGCATCCTCTCCCTCGACCTCTCCAGCAGTGTGCAGTTTTCCTGCATGTCTGGGCATGGCAACTGCATTTAATATGGAGTTTTAAATAACACCGAGTGCTCAGACCCTTTAGAGCATCCATCTACTTCTTCCAGTACCTTAAGTCTAATATGAAGACACTGCTTAGACTTTTAGGGCCAGCACCCAGCTCTTACCACTCTGATCAACATAATTTCATGTCTATAAGAAGTCAGGAAGCCTCCAATGTACAGTGTGGCTTATATTCCCATGAAGAAATATCTTATAGGATTGTCTGACACCCTTTGTTTTCGAGGAAGTCCAGAGACTAAATTCTGGTCTCAGCTGAACATCTGAAATTGAATGGAATTAATTAGTATTAACATGTTTTAGATTACTCTTCTTAGTTTCTAACTCAAACTTATTAATGTCTTTCAAATAGAGCAATCCTGGATGAAAGCAGTTATGTAGAATATACATTTTATGTTTTATTTTTTGAGATATATTACCATAAATTTGCCTTCATTTCATATAAAATACCACATTTCTGTATCAGCTCTCTTATGATTATGCCAATAGCTTTTTTTTTTTTTTCCAACAATAATGAAACAGATGTTTTGTATTTTCTTAGTTTGTGATCTGTTAACTGAACTTCTGGCAATAGTTAATGTATTTTGGATTTATCTTTATGGTGTTGCTGACACCACTTACTGTAGCCAGTTACATATGTGAGGTCATTCACAAACTTACATTTATTGACAAATCTATGCTGGCTGACAGCATTGTTCACATTGAAAGTCCAAAGTCAGATTCTCAAGAAAGAATACACATGGGTTTTTGTTCAACCACTAGTGAAATCTGGCTAAAAAACTTACATCTCTAGCAGCAGTGTGATTCCCTGAGCTCTGCAGCAGGCAGGATTTTCATTGGCAGTGTATGTCTAGACTTGGGGTGAAATGCAGTTGGCCCGTTTCTCCGTACAACATAAAATGCTGAGCCACAGCTGTTGTGTTAGTCCCTTCAAACTGGTGTGACAACCCCTTAAATTTTTTCTTGAGAATCAGTCTCAAGAACCAGTCTCGAGAACCAGTCTCAAGGACCAGTCTTGATTCCTAGCTAAGTAAAAGGGTGAAAATATATTTTTTATTCTACACCTGTGTTTTATATCTAAATTCTTCAGCTTGAGCTGAGTTCAGCCTGTTTTCTCTTATCTTCCCATACAATTGAATATAGTGCTAACAAAACAATAAATCTGCAGTGTAGTTTTTCTCTAAACAAACTTTACCAATGGCATCTTATCCAGACAAGGCAACAGCCCTTCTATCCCTGTCTTAATCTGCTGATGAATCCAGATAAAACTGTTCTGAAGAGTACTGCTTCTTTAGGAAACTTCAAGAGAATTTGAAATGAGGACATTTTTTTCAGTTGCTTGAGCCTTCAGTTGAAATTAAAGATGAATAACAGCATAGTCTAGTCTGTCTTTGTTTTCGCTGTTAAAAATGTCTGTGAAATTAATTCTGGCTTAAATAAGGAGTTTCTGCTTCTCTATTTGCTAGATACCGGGAGAAGATTTTTGAATAATTTCACCATAAAAGACCCTGGGATTTTTGCCTTCCATGAGACCTTTTTATTTCCCTTGATTTAAAACAAAATATTTGGCTAGTCGGAGTGACAGTGTAACCCTATACATCCCACTTATTTTATTCTTTTCCCTTATGGTTTATTCAGGAGCTGGTTCTGCCTCCAGTGAAACACCATCAAAACTCAATTTGACTTCTGGGAAATGGGAATACATTTTTAAGTGGCTATTAATTCCAATGCTGCACATGCAATATAATTTCCAGGACAACAGAAGCACCTTGTAAAAAACCAGTTCCTCTTATTCATAAAATAAAATAAAGTAAAAAAAAAAAATAAATTCTTTCCCAGTAACCCTGATGTGATTATGAAACATTTCCTGTGACAATAATGACACATGGATGGATTTAGAATTTGTACTTTAATCTTTTTCTTCTTAGATAGGGTGCCAAAGAATGAGTATGTGTATCATTATGAGTGGAGAGTACCAGACGTTCCCTTTTTGACTTTTGCATGAGAACAGATGTTTTCCTTTTGCCCCCAGTAGCTTTATTTATCTAGCTGATTTGGGGCTGCTCCTTTTACTTTTTTCTCATCTTTTTTTTTCTGTTAGTGATGGATAGAATTAGATAACTAGCATATTGCAACTGACACATCTTAAGATGAAATTCTCTAGAGAAAAATCAAAGGCAGATGTGAAGAAATGTTACATTTAACTCTGACCAGAGCTCTATGTAAAGAGCTATGGCTGATCAATATTGGCCCTATTAATTCTTATCCTGGACAGATGATCATTGCTTCTGTTCTTTCCCAAGAGGTAAATTACTTTGAGACAGCACAAAACTACTCAAAGGAGTTAGTCCAAAGACACAGGAAAATATTTTGTTCCCCACTGTCAAGTATCACTCATCGTTTCATAAACTGAATAGAATTTGCTTTTATATTGCACTCCTCATCAGCTCCAAGCACCCGCAAAGCAGTTTGAAATTTTGAAGTATTAGAAGCAGTGGTTATAGAGTAAGTGTGGAAGCCATAGCTCAGCAATGGTAACACAGAAACCTACAGGGCAGAACCTGTTTTGCTGGGTGATGGAAAAGCTGGGCAACTTTCCTTGTGGGATCCTGCACTTCCACCTGCATTGCTAACTAGCAGTGGGCTGCAGGTGGTTCATTTAAACATTTCATTGAATGGCACAACACATCCTTTACGCAGCAGTGCCCACATTAGGCATGAGTACGCATGCCAGTGAACATGACAAAGGAATCACATTAAAGTAAACCTTTAGGTAAATATAAAGAACTTGAGCTTCAGCCAGTGAATATTGGCAATGCTTTTCTGCAACCAACACAATGCTGTTGATTTCCACCAGCTAAAGATCCAGCTGTAAGTGTTTTGACACTGAGCCAGACCTCTTTCACAATTATCTTAAGTCATTAAGCTTTATACTTAAGTGTGTGGTCCTATCAATTGTATTTACATAGCTAATTTATCAATTCTTTAGGAGTTCTGCTCTGTGAAGAAGAAAACATGTTTAGGTAGGATTTTCCTCTTACCTCAGCTCTCAACTAAGCATAGAAGAAAAGTAAGGTAGGGAAACCACATTCAATTACAATTGCTTTTTTACCTTCTATTTATTTTTTAATTCAGAAATCAAAATGTAGGGGGAAAAGAAACACTGAACATGCATTCAGAAGAAAAGCATAATATCAGATTCTAGCGCCTACCTTACTATTATTTTTATCTATCCTTTCTTATAAATATTCATCAGTGCTGTCAATGCACATTTAGAGGATTGCTTACAACCACAGAATCCAATCATGCCTGTAAGGTATTGTCATAGTATTGCAGTTAGTGGAATTAAGGTTCCTCTGAAAAAAAGAGAGAGGCACATCTCTGCCCTAAATACTGTGATGATTTGGGTCTATTTCTTTCTGGCGAAATCTACTTTGCTCTTAAACAGTGGCTTGTGGCCAACCTGCCTTCCTTCTTAACAGCTGGAAATCAACAACAGCAAAGACAACTCTGTCCTAACAACAGATTTCAAGTGGTACTCAGCAGATAAAAGAGATATATCCATGCCTCTCTCTGAACTTCATCTTTGAAACAAAAGCATACTCTTTTGAGGGGAATAAGAAAGATACCACCTCTCCTTCCATTTTTTGAGGATGTGATAAGTTTACCTCTTCAACAGGCTGAGGACAAAATAAGATGAAAATGTTTGTGGGTTGAGATACAAAGATCACTCACCAACTACCACCATAGGTAAAACAGACCAAACTTGCGGAAAAAAAATCTTATTGCCAGTTAAAAATTGAGTGAGGAGCAAATACAAAAACTAAAACAACTTCCTCCCTACTCCCTTCTTTCCAGGTTCAGCTTCACTCCTTCTATCGTTATCAACTGCTCTATTCTTTTTATCCTAATCTGAGCAGTGCAGGAGAATGAGGAGCAGGGGTTGTTCATGACACTTCACCTCTACCTCTTTTTCCTCCACGCACTCTTCCTCTGCTCCAGCACAGGGGCTCTCCCATGGGATACAGTCCTTCAAGAACTTCTCCAACAAAATTCCTTCTCACAGACTGCAGCTCTTCAGGAACTGCTCTAATATGGGTTCTCTCCATGGGGTATGGTCAACCAGGAACAGACTCACCGACCCAGTGTGGGCCCCTCTAGGGCTGCAGTTCCTGTCAGAAAATCTGCTCCAGTCCAGGGTCTTCTCCACAGGCTGCAGATTCCTTTAGGGCACATCCACTTGTTCTGGGGTGGGGTTCTCCGTAGGCAGCAGTGTGGATATTCCCCTGCAGTCCTCCATGGGCTCCAGCAGGATAACCTGATCCATCATGATTACAGAGGAATCTCTGCTCTGGTGCTTGCAGCACCTCCTCATCCTTCTTTCACCTTGGTGTCTGCAGAGCTGCTTCTCATGTGTTTTTCCTTTTTCCTCACACTGCTGTGCAGCATTTTGCTCTTTCTTAATATGTTTTCTCTGAGATGCCACTGCCTTGGCTGAGGGACCAGCTGTGCCCTGCAGTTGGTTTATTTGAGCTATCTGAAACTAGTTGTTATCTGACACAGGACAGGTTCTGGCCTCTGTTCACATAGACCAACACTGCCACCACCACACCTGCAGTACTAAAAGGCACATAAACCTAATTGAGAAAGAAAACTTGCATTTCAGGCACTAATACGGTAATCTTGATGAGGAAAGGAATGGCAACTCTCCTTTCTTGTGTAAGACAAAATTTGTGAAGAAATTGTATCCCCTCGATAAAGGAAAATCTGCTTCCAAACCCAATTCTTTGACCAATGTTTATAACTACTCAAATTATTTAAGAAAATACTTTCCATACTGGTATTAACATTAGTTCCAGAAAAAAAAAAAAAAAAAACATTGATATGGAAAGTGACTGAATTTGCTTTCTCAAACTTCAGACATCGGCAAACTGGCGACCTACAACTGAATTGATCATTATAAACACTCTTCAAAGTTCAAGGAAGGAGAGAGGGGTTCTTTTTGTGTGAAATTCTGGCCAAATATAGATGGCCACCTAAAACTAGGAAGGAATCTTCCAGTAGAAGTGTTTGTTTATCTCTGACAATAAAGATGGTTTAGCTGCCTGTGTTTGGTCACATAAATTTCACCTCAAGTGTTTTATGATCAGATTTCTAGATATCGGAATGCTTAATAGAGACATAAGCTTGATGTAAGCTTGATGTGTTAAGACGTGCTGAGCAAGCGGAACCGCCTCTTCAGTATGAAATGCTGAATTTAGTCATAGGCTGGTGGTAATTAGTAAGCTAGAGTGAGGGAGAATGAAATTCCAACCCGTGCTCCATAAATATTGCAAAAATTTTACGTAAGTGAACATTTTTTAGGCAGATGAACTTAAGAAGACCTGGTTTGAATACCAAACAGCCTATTGGTTAACAGATGGCTCTGGTGATATGGGTTTAGCTCCCTACAGCAGCATGCAAACTCAGACAAGGTCTTCTAGGGCCATAGCTGCCTGCTCTAACCAACAAATTCCTACGTAAAAACTGGAGATGACACCTTTCACCATAGTTATCAGGAGGTTCAGCCAGACAGACAGGATCTGAAAAGTCAAATGAATCAGTCTCAGATGGGCAATTCAGAGAGGAAATGATCTTGTTTTTCGTACTGGTTCTGGCCAGAAAGGGGTACTGGCAGGACCCAGAGGTTATTCTATAGCACCTGACATCATTGCAGGGTTAGGGGGAAGGGAATCTCTTCCAGGGAGGAGGGGTTCTGTTCCTGTTCCTGTTGAGTAAGAACAGCAAGAATAGCTGTTCGGTATCTCTGTTGTTGGTGGGTTTCTGTGTGAATTGTTCTCTTTCTTATACCCTCTGTCATTAGTACTGTTGTTGTTACTGTTCTTTTTCTTATGCCATTGCTATTTCCAGTAAATTGTTCTTATCTCAACCTATGCTCTTTTCCTTGTGTGCCTCCAATTCCCCTCTCCAGTCCAGTGCAGGGAGAGAGAAAGGGGGAACAAGTGGTGCATGGTTTTAGTGGGAGCACTAAATAGAAGAATACCATTCCTAAACCATGACATTTTTACATTCTGACAGTGCTGAGATATAAACCAGAGCCTTATCTGTTTAGTGCTCCCTAGATCTAGGCAGTTTTGAGTAGACATTTAAGATTCTTAAACTACTTTAAAACATAAATGTAGGGACTTCCAGTGTAGGCAACAGGCTTCCAATGTGTAGGCTGTAGTCCTTCAACTGGCATTTAAGTTTATTAGCATATATCTTCTAATTTCTGCTGTGAAGATGTGTTAGAGCTTTTCTGCCTATACATATTTTTCATTTGATATTTGATATATTTTTTAATGAAAACTTTGAAATTAAGTAAGGTGAGGAAAATTTGGTAAAATAACAATTTGAGGGTTTTTACCAAGGGAAAGTATACTTGCCTATCTGGTACTGATCTGTATTTGAATAAAGGAGATTCAAATACATAAAATTACTACACCTGCAATTAATTTAATTGCACAAGGAGGTATGTGTTGGTCTTGGCCTTTTCAGTGTGATGTGCATCGACAAGGTGAAGATCTGGGTCCCATTCTGTGCAGCCTGTGCACTCACATTCCCTAGGTTACTCCTTCCTTACTTCTTCATGTGACCAGTAGCTAAGCAGAGCTGTAAACAGAGACTCAAGAGTGTTTAGCAAGGCATGATAATGTGCCATCCTCAGCATGTCAAATGTGCTACATAGCTCGGAGTTTGCCTTATATGTATTGCTTCTGCTGTGGTTATAATTTATAATTTTTACAGTGCCCGAAAGAGCATTTCTAGGCAAGGAGCAATTCAGCAGCCCAGCAGTTTCATTACTGCAGAGTCAGGCTCCTGTGTTCAACATATTTTACCTTGCACTTGCAACACTGCAGTTCTCCGGGCAGGATGAATGCTTAGATGTACAAAGGAAATGTGTTACCTTTTAAAAAAATAATTTCCATAATTTCTCACTGTGAACAGACTTAATTCTTATAAAAAACTAACAAAAGCTCCTAATCTCTAATGCAAGACAACTTTAACCTCCCATATCAGCAACATCTGTAAACCATTTGCCAAGGTTTTGCTAGGGAGTCTGGTAAAGGAGCAGGAATTGCTCCATACAGATTACAGCCATCACTGTAATGTCAAGCTTAAAGTATTTTGGAAGCAGAAATCTCATCATTCCCTTTTGCAAACATGTTTTCCCCTTAAAGGTGGACCCACAGCTATTCAGCAGATTCCAAAGTCTCTTTAACTGTAGAGACTTCCACTTTCTCTTCTGGGTTTGCATTGCTTTGTTTGAAGATTCTGCTTTGCATTTATTTTAAAACCTTTCCCCTTTATTTTTGTAACTTTTTTTGGTGGCATCTTCAAAAACTATGCTCTCCCAACCTGCCCTTTCCAGTGTTCTAAATATAAATGTAGAAACAAAGAAACACATATTAATAAATAAAGAAGCACAGGTGTGCCTTGCAGACAGTAAGTTTTTTAAAGTCTTTCCTGAATTCTTGAATCATTACCCTTGCATAATTTATACAACGTTACTGTGTGCAAACACTGAACCTGGCCCACAAAGAAGAGATGTGAGTTGGTTCAAAACACAGACCTTGTATTTTCACAGTAGAGGTCATAAGCTTTTTATTTAATTTTTTTCCCATATTTTCTAATCAACAGAGTGTGAAAGAAAGGCAGAAGATATGCAGTTCATTATTGCCTTTCCACCTCTCTTGCTCAGAAGCAGAGATGCTGATACTATACTGGTTGAGCACTGAGTCCTCTTCAATGTCATTATTGTCCCATAACTTTAAGACTTTCTCTATGAGGTAAAAGTGAGGGGAAAGCAAATGGTCAAGAACCTGCCAGATTCATGTACTGAAGGAAAACAAGAGGAAAACTAATTCTTTTTGCAAATTGCGTTGAATAAAAGGACAGCATGGTATACAGCCTGGTCCTGAGAGCAAGTATGTTGTGTGAAGATGCATTTCAGAAGACAGATTCAGAGACGTTACAAAACCCCCAAACTCCTGTGTGCTCAAGGCAGCTTTTCGTTGCTTCCAATGCAGAGAATGCATTGGGCATAGTATCTGAACTTTAGTCTCCAAGATCATTAAATACATCAACATATAGTGAAATTGTAGTGTATTTTCTCTTCCCTGAGTAATATTTCATGGTTTTGTCTCTTTTTCTTCCTTAAAGAGCAATGAACCTTTTAAGTAGACCTCAGTATGATAGGATATCCTTAGCTGCCAGGTAAATATTCACACAGTTTCTCATTTACTCCTGTCCTCAACAGGACATTTGGCTGTGTCTGGCATGGGGTAACCCTGGCCTCTCCTCCCAGAAGCCACTTCTGCAGCACCACTCCTACTTCTCATAAATCTTGCCATGTGGAGTTAACATACTGAGCAATACTGGATTTTTTTTTTTTTTTTAAATTATTAAAACTGAGCGCAAAAAAATCATGAAAATACTTGACTTGAAAGAGAAAATTTTTGTCAAGTTTTCATTGAGGCACTAAAGGTCACCGATGTCATGTTTTTCAAATGGAAATATTTGTTTTGAAACACAACATTTTCAGAAACTTTACCTATTTTTCTCTTTATCTGGTGAAATTTTAAACCAATCTAATGATATTTAAAAACAAAAAGAAAGTTAAAAATATGAGATTTAAAAGTTGAAATTGTTGAGATTTTTAACACTATTGATTTGAAGCATTGCATTTTAGAAATGGCAAAATTAAATCTGTGTGATTTTTTTCTCTTTTACTATTTTTATCCCAGACTATATTGGAGTGTAATTTTATAAAGATTTTTTTTCCCCTCTGCTACATGGAAATGACTCATTCTGTGTTTTTCAGACTAGCTAAAGATTTAAGCATCTGTCTAAAGTCCACAGAGTGAAATTGCCTTACAGCTATAGAGAATCATTTTCACCTGAAAGCTGAGAATAATATCTGTGAGGAAACTAGAGACATTACTACTGAATATAACTCAGCTGCTTAAAATTTTAGCTTTGATGAATCAACATTTTCTGCCAAAGATGTTTTTGCTCTAAAAAGATGTTCCATTAATTTTATGTCACGTCGTGTCTACAACTTCATTGTCCCTGCTTCCTAAAACTACTTTTACCTTTTTTAGTGATGGAATGTTTTGATAGTCATATGCATAAAGCATCCAGTGAAATAAAATCAAGTCTAGGCTCATTTTATCTTTCCAGAAGTTATTTTCAACAATATTTTGTGGGCTGGGTGAATGTTTGGGAGTGAAGTAAAATGGTTTCCACAACTTGCATAGTTTGAAATCCCTTGTTGACCGACACAGCCCAGAGGAGAATGAATAGAAGGGAATGAAGACCAGCTTCTGATTTGAAGATGTGGCATCGGAGGGGTCAGATATGCATATTGTGTTTGCACAAAATACGGATTTCTATTTCTGGTTCTAAACTTTGACTTCACTCAATTTGACTATATTCATGACCAATTAGAGTTCATAGTACAGGCATACTCATTTGGCATATTTTTCTTTCTGAAATATCTTTCAAAATCTTGATTGGGCTTCTAGCTTAAATCCATTTCTCTTGGCAGAAAAATTTTGTCTCAACTTGTGATTTAGAATACCCATTCATCTCTGTCATCTCACTTTGAAGTTTCATCTTTATCCTGTGAAATCTATCTGGATATATTTTGTATCTCATCCAGCTTTTGTTTATCCACTCCTCTTCTGTAGTGTTTATGTCTCCAACACATTAGAATTAAGAAGAGAGCAGAACTACATGTATTTGAGTTCTTTCAGATGGTTTTCACTCTAGTAGCCTGAAGTGCATGACTTTAATAATTATTGACTGTTTTTCAGCCATTTTCTGATTTGAGATGGAATGGCAATGAGCATTACAGTTTTTCCTAGTAGGCTCAGGGAAGCCTGCTCACAATATGAATAAGTCATCAACAGTCCACTGCAGGTAGAGCCAGAATACTTTGTCAGGTGGGTAGTCTCCTAGATACAAACCAAATTATGATATGCGTGGTTAGTTACACAATATATTTCTATGTTTACTTATATTGCTATGCTGCATTTAGCTGACTAATGGTTCAAGAACATTGTTTGCTAACTTCATCCAAAGCACCTGCTCAAGGATTGCAAAAATATAAATAATTTCTATAGAATCAACAAAGGGGGAAAAAAGCCAACAAAACCCCAAACAATTTCGGCTACATAAAATTCAATACTTAGTACAAAACACCATGATTGCTTAATAAAAATCACTGTAAAGATCTGGCCAGAAGACCAGTCATTAGGGAGAGCAGGACATATTGATGTACAACTCTCAGTGACACTTCAGGACAGATTTGCTGAGGTGAAGGTAAGGTTCTGGGGCTGCAGCCAACCCATCAACATGTCCTTGGGCAGCGTGCTGAGATGTGACATGGCAGTAACCTTACAGCTGAACAGTTGTGCTGACCATATTGAAGCTGGATCCATCCTGATGTTACCAGTGGATAGATACCATGGGATGGTTTGCTTCAGTCCCAATATGATAAAATTTAAGCATATATTTAAGTCTCTTGACTTAATTAAGGTCTATGTTACTCTGTTACAAGGCAAAATAATAGCTGTCTTCCAATAACACTTGTTAAAAGATGTAGACGTTCTTATTTGCAAATCTCTAACTGCTTAAAAATATGTGCCAAATGAAAAACTTTAATCTCCTCGCTTGTAGTCATCTTCAGTCTTCTGTGTGATAATCTATACTTAGATGTAAACAAATAATTTTATGTAGTAATAATTAACAATTGAAAGGAAGACTGTGCCCAGGTGATATCTCGCACAAGAATAACGACTGCAGTTGTAGGAAAGAATGGGAAAAAAATATATATACATTTCTTTAGAAAAGAGAAGAATTTTTCTTTAAACTATACTAGTTTAAGGAAAATACGTGCAAAGTATTTTTATGGTACAGTTTGCTGTACAAACTAATGCTGTATTCACTCACAGGCAATACCACGAAAAAATATCCTGTGTTCAGAAGTTGGAATTTTATAATAATTGTTCCATTACTCTTAACTGAAAACTATCTCTGTAAAAATGGTAAACTGAGCATACCAAAATCATTAAAGTATCGAGTGGACAAACAGAACAAAGGATGTAAGTCCTCTGTATGATCCTCTACTCAGTGAGCTTAATGCTGTCATAATACTCCATCTGTTTAGAGTGACAACCATATTAGATTGACACAATTGGAAAAGGAAGTGAACCTTATGCAGCCCAGCTGGCATAAATTAAAATAGCTCACTTGATCTTAGCTCTTTAATATAAATTAGATAAACTTTGTGATTCATATTGGAGGAAAGTATTTTCTTAAAAAAAACCCGATACCCACTGCAGATGGTCTCATGTGGAAACAAGTTGACTTAACAAGTGAACACTTGACATATATCAATATAAAAGAAGATGTCAAATTTAATGAATGCTTTTAAAAGTGACAGTCATCCCCTCTGATTGTAGGCTGGACTCAACCACAAAATAACATAAAACAAAAATAAATATAAAAAAATAAAAATCACATAAAATAAAAAGTGAATTTTGGTTTGCCCTCTTTTTTGACAATTTCTGCGAGGAACGAACACCCAGAGCCCAGTCAGCTGATAGAGAAAATGAGTTTTCTCAGTTTAATTTGAAAATCAAGCACTTGACAGTTTTCATGGTGTGTTTTCAGAACAACCACAGATTTAAAAGTTAGCTGACATTTATCTGAGATGACCTTTCCAGAGCATTCTCAAAACCCCAACTTAGCTGATTTTTTCCTTAAATGATTGCCCCTATTCAGCACTGTTATAGTCCTGTAAAAAGTCAGAACAGACTAGAAAATGTACCGATCTTGAACTGTGTTTGAACAAATAATCTCAGTGAACACAAGCAATTTTTTTTTCTTATTTAATCAGGAATATAAAATCATAAATATAAAATCAGTCCTTCACTTATTATTCCAAATACATGTTTCCATAATAAAAAAGGAAGCTAGAGTTGAAAGCATCGGTACTATTTACTATCCTAACAACATCTACTTTTTATTTTGATAGAAGGTATCACTGTATCTGTACTGAAGGGAACCCCTAACTCAATGGTTATGTGTGTTGTTATCAATCTAAGTCAAAGAGATACCACCTGGGAGTATTTGCATGGAGGCAATTGTAAGACCCAGCTTAAATCATTTGAAAGCATTCTGGCCTATCTGCTCCTCAGGGTTCCACTCCACTTCTTTACATTTTCATTGCTGATCATTAATCCCTGTTTTGCATTTCTGTTCCTTTAAACAGATGCATTGATAAAATAGCACAAAATGGCTAGCTTTTATGAGACTCATCCCTAAAGGAGGAAAATAACCTCACCTGAAAAGGACAGCAGAATTCTAATAAATTTACACTGAATAGAAGTTTTCTAAAAAGTGCTCTTCGGTATTGGACTACAAGGAGCAGAGTTAGAGCACATCTATATGCTTATAAAGTATGCTTTATTATTCATTATTAATATTATAGGTCCTATATATAAAATCTAAAGGCATAGTAAATTTAGGAAAAAAATAGTTACAGTACACTGTTATTTTCAATGTAGATCTAGTTTCTAAAAGTCTTCAAAAAAAGGTCTTTATTAGTATATGTAAGCAGCTGGACAAAAGGTTTTCTTCATTTTATTTCTTTTTAACATTTCCAGTCTGTACTTATTTCTCCCTGTCCTAATGCATATATTTTGAATAATTTTATGGCATGTCTCTTTTTACTCAAAATAGTGCAGCCTTCTGAGAAGTATAACTTATAGGGCAGGATGCAGCTGCTTGAACTGTAATCAGTAAAAAATGAGTTGACCATATTACATTAAATCTTGGTTCATCAGCTTGCATCAGCCCTAAGGTTTTGTCACTGATGTATGAGAAATTATGAAATCTCTTGGATTCTTTGACCCTTTGTGTTCCAGAATTCTAGCTCATATCATCAGCTAGAAAGTTTTCGTGATGTTTGCTTTAGGAAGCTGCTTTTCAGTATTCTTCTGTCTAAATAACATTCCTCACTATGGAATATTAGAAATGCATTTTACTTTTTTACTTGAAATTCTTATGGCTTTATTCCATTTCTCATGCTTGAAATTATATATCCAATATGTTGTGTAGTTATGTTTTGGAATTTAATTTCCTACTGACTGAGGAACTAAACTAGTCAGCCAATTTTCTGACTACTGAAGAGTTAAAAGTTCAAAAGTTAAGACTACTGAAATTAAAGGAGATTTTAGTTTAATTGAAACAAAATTTCAGGACTGAATTCCTGGTCACTACATATTAAAATATTTTAAATCCCTGTGTGATTTTAAATACTATGCATAAAATCCACCTATTCTTCTTGGTTTTCCCTATATACCCATTTAACATACACACAAAATTATTGTCTTAGCAGTGTCATATTTTGCTTTTCTGTTTTAATGAGAACATTTTCTCTTTTGACTCTTTATTTTGGAATCATATCAATACAGTGAGAACTCTTATAACAAAGGTACCAATGCACTCCACAGAATTTTGCACTGATTTGTAGAATGTATTGCGTCATACATGTGAGCCTGTGCTAAGATTACACAGGCTGAAGCAAGAGCATCTAGAGTGTCTCTAACCTGGTTTCAAGACAGCCCATGGCAACTAAACATACTGAAAACATCAAGCTGCTGCATGGCCTGCTTATGGGAAGAAAACTGACTTTGGTCTGTACTTTCACAGTGATCTATCTTTTGTTCTCATTTAAGTTTCATAAGTAACACTATGCTTACAGGAGTTTCCTTTGAATTGGAATCAAAAAATGAATAGTAATGTGCCATTGTCATAATTTAATATTTGCTTAAATACTTAGGTTTTCTACTCTACCTAAATTTTATGTCCTGTGATTAAAAAATGTAACTGCACAAACATATACAAATTATAAATCACAGAATCACATAATGGATAAGGTTGGAAGAGACCACTGGATGTCATCTAGTCCAACACGCCCACTGAAGCAGGTTCTCCAGAAAACAAAATAGTATTAATCCCTTTTCCTTGGTGGAAACTGAAAGACAGAAGTAAGGGGGGAGAATTTTCAGTATTAATCTACTCTGATTTATAAGCTTAAGTATAAATCGATCACCCAGATCCCTCAGAAAGTGTGCTAGAACTCCAGTTCTGTCTTGACTTCTATAAACTGAAGCATTATAGAAGCAGTAAATATCATCAACAACTGTCTACCAACTCAAAGAAATCTAGTATTGGACATGACCATATGTCATGACCAACAAAATTGCAAACAGCCCTAGAAACTGAGGAATTACTTGGACATCTTGATTCTCAGTTGATTGGAAGCTTGGTTCCCATTCCCACTTGTGAGCATACACAGACATTGCTCAAGTAGCTGCCTGGGGAAGAAGGAGACATCAAATAAATCCATGCACCTACATGTCAAAGTAATTAGATAGGTTGTATGCCTGTGTGGGACAGAGGAGTTTCAGGATATTAAAGGTTAGGAAAGGGTAGATTTATTAAGCCTGGGTTTAGGTGGAATGCATAGTACTTAGAAACAAAGCAAATGATTGCAATCACTGAATGGAAACGTAAAATGTTTTCAGAACATGTGCTCACCAAAGGGAAAATTTCCCTGGCAACCGAAGCAATGGACCTGTGACATTCATCACACTGGTTCTTTTTAACATGCTGCATTGTGTTTTTTGAATTAATAAAGTAGGAAAAATGGGTCACAGAGTGGAACATTTGCACTGAAAGAAAATGTCATGTAAGTAACAGGACATTATTTGCTGTAGTCCGAGGTCAGCATGCATCTTGCTGAAACAGCTCAGAGTGTTTTATAGCTGCTTTCTTACTTGGCATATTTCTATTTTACAATTGTATCAATGTACTACATTGATGTAATAATGATTCCTGAAAAGCTTTTTACCTTTAAGCATCATATACTTGTCCAAGGTTTCCACTTATGGGGAATCTTAATTATTCTATGGAATTAACAAAGATATAAGTTATCTTATCCAGTGAAAGTTCAATAGCACTTGCAAAGCAGATCCTGGCAGCATCAATTTGCAAAATTCAAGTAGTGCAAAATCAGCTTCCATCTGTTAGGATAGATAAAGCAACAGTTAGCACATTGAAAAGATTAAGTGGGTATATTGGCCAACATTCAGTAATTAAAAGTCCTTTAAAAAGAAAAAAAAGAAAAAGAAAGAAAGGGGAAAAGCATCACAAAGTGAACATGGCCTCCTTAGCTAAGGAATATTTTTCCAGGTCAGGCAATGTTGAAATAGAAGATACAAACTAAGGACTCATCTATCTATAAGTTCTCTAGTATGTATTTTGCCAAAAGATATTTTTCATCATATAGATATAGAACACATAATCTTAATTTTAAATAAACACTAACTAGAGAGTAAACTGAATACAAATATTGAATGGCTGTACTGATTAAAAACTAGCATTCTGAACTACACTTATGTGTACAGGGAATATGAAGTTGAAGCTTCCACATTGTTTCTAATACAGAACTCTTGGAAGCTGAATTTTAGGCATGTCATAACTCTCCATCACCATAACAAAGTAAAATAGATCAGACCTGCATGAGGAAAAACAACCAAAAATTCAAGTCCCTCGTAGTTTCTTTAACTAGAAGATGATCGAAAACTTATAGTGACATCAGAAAACTTATATAAGATGTTAAGAATACTAAAATGGAGAGAAAAATATAGACAGACATCACATAAACTGGAGAGTGTCTTCTAGTTGATGCAGGAGGCTACAGCTGTACGGTAACAAGGCATTTTTGCCATCTACTATTCCTTAACGATATTTAGCAGGCCTGTGTAAGTAAAGAGAGTCTCTATTTAAATATTTATGCTGCTCAGTGGTGTTGCCTGACTCTGCCACCGATAGGAGCTATAAAAACCCAGCATGTTTGTTAGTGTTATGATGTGCCAGTAATATACGTATTTATTATAACATTTTGTACCCTATTCCTTCAAGGAGAATTTGAATAAAATTTTTTGAGAACATAGTAGAAGTGAGACACATCAAGGAAGTTTGGGATAGAATAAATGGTCAATTATTTGAACAACAGTGCTAAAATGGTGGGACATGATGAAAACGTCATCCTTGATTACAAAGGAACTTAAATAAGAACTTGATGACACTTTAGATCAAAGATTGTATACAGATGTCTTTAGCCCAACACAATGTAAGTCATATGCTTTATGAAAAGCTAATTAAAAAGCAGTAGTAATGTTGGATAACTTGGAGAATCTCTTGATATATTTATTTATTCCAACTTGAAGCTGTTGTTTTGTTAATAGTCTTAGTTCCGAAACTGGGAGTCCTTGTGAGAAATTTTTTGCTTTTAGATAATGTTCAGTTAGAATAGATGAATTGTTTCCCTGAATGCTTGAAACCCAATGCTAAGACTAAAAAGCAATAATTTTAAAGGAAATACAGGAAAACCATGAAAATCATCAGACTCAAACACTGTCCAGAGTTGTTTGATCGTTGTCAAATTTGTCAATAGAAAGGAGAACTATAGGAATGAAGATTAACTTTTGTAGACTGTAAGAAGAAAAAACCATGCAATTACAGGGAAGAAATTTCAAGGTACCCACTTGAAAGCCTGAATGAAAATAAAATGTAAAATCATTAAAAACAAAGTCTAGAATTTAAAATATTTAGTGCAAAATGTGACAGATAAGGGGAAGGACATGCTAGGTCTTAGTTTTGTGTACAAAAGCCCAAGACACAGAAATCTCTGAAATACCATTCTGGGTATAAAGCAGGGAAAGATTGCAACTTTTGAGGCTAAAGGAAGGGATTCTGTCATGATAAACAGTTATTATGAATGTAAAAAATGAACCTGGCCATGAATATATATGGAAAAAGCCATAAATAAGACCTTCAATCAAAAGGATCTCCAAAATGTAGCTTTAGTTTTGACATGAAGATCTCAATGGATGTCCAAGAAGGAGGAAAATACCTTT
Source organism: Dasyornis broadbenti (assembly GCA_013397935.1). NCBI lineage: Eukaryota > Metazoa > Chordata > Aves > Passeriformes > Dasyornithidae > Dasyornis > Dasyornis broadbenti. The sequence goes on along the minus strand of VZRN01004924.1, from coordinate 37,605 downwards.
CTTTTAATGGCTGACCTATGTAAATGCAGCACACCCTTTTCTATTCTATCGCCTTTTCTCTTTGCCCGTATAGGTTAGGACTCTCCTGGATCCTACAACTTTACAGCTGAGAGGGTTATTTTTTAATTCATTTCTCAGACCCTGACATAGCACTAGAGCTACTGAAGTTCATACCACAGCACCATAGACCCTTTCTGTCAACTTCAGTCTGGCAGCTGAGATACGTGAAAGTATAACAGAGGCTGTACTGGCAAATCATGCTTTTCTTGGCTACAGAAAAGGACTGGCAAACATACTGCTAGGAAAGTCTTCCCTTCTTTCCCTCATAAATACATCATAGGAGCATTCATGTTTCTGTGTTTGTGACAAAGGAAATGAGAAGTAAACTTTTTTTTTAAACCACAATTATTAGCTGTTACTATTTTAAAATACACTAAAAAGTAATAAGTTAAACATTATTATTAGCTTAAAACAAAAGAATTGCACAAACAAAAATTTAGAATTTTAATTTATTTAGAGTTTGTAAGTCAGAAGAGAAATCAAAGGAAATATTTGAAGCAGAAGGCTCTTAAAAATGAAACTGTTTAATCTCAAAAACACTGACACATAACATTTATTGTACAGCTGGTTTTTTTCATTGTGAGAGTTCATTGAGATATACAATAATAAGTTAGTGATTTTGTTACTGCTCTTCTGTGAATGAAAACATTACTGCAAGAAAGATGAGTATGGTCAAGTGTTGCTAGGATGAGAGGGGGACGCCACCATGCTCCTCTGCACGCCAGGACAGCAGCTAAAGTACTTGTCTGCTGGAGAAGAAGCAGAAGAATTACAGAGAGAAAAGGGTGAGTCACAGGGAAAAAGAAAGTGCAGAGAGTTGTAAGAAAATGTATGCAGACAGAAAATTAGAGACAGGAGAAAAAGGTCTGAAGGAGCAGAAGACCAGCCAAAGCTGTAGATGTGAGATTCAATTTAGCTCGAGAACAAAACTGTGTCAGTGGGAAAATGAGAGGACAGATTTACACTGGGAGATGTCAGCCAGGTCACAGGATTTGCTTCACACAGAAAATGTATTCTTGCTTACATATGCAAAATATCTGTTGCTCTGGGTAAAAGTATTTTGCTGGTAGCAGATTATTTTGTAGGAATACAGTAACATTTTGAACATCAATTTTTGAACTGACACCTCCTTTGGACATTTTTGTTTGATTATGCAGCTTCCCTGTAAGCCGTGCTGCAGATAGGTAGGTATATTGGACACTTTATCAATCTACCCTAATGGTTATGGGAAGACACGAACATTTTAAAATCCTTAGTTTGAAAAACATTGAACTATACCAATAAGCAGTTATAGAGTTCTTAGCAAAGAATCTGAGCCTCCATAACTAATCAGTTAAAAAAAAAATACTAAAATAATTCAAAACTTAAACAGAAATCTACATGAAAATTCATGACAGAAAATGTCAAGCAAAGTATTAACAGAAATATTTCTGTTAGAGATGATAGAAATGTCTTGAATGGTGAAATCCTCCATGAAGAAACTATCTTCCAATAAGTATTCCTTTTTTAAAAATATTGGAGTATGTAACAAATTTTGATTAAATAATTTGAAAAAGAAAATTAATTTTGGTTGAAAATGGAAATTTTAATTTATTTTACCGAATTTTAAAAAAAAAAAAATTGTAGTTCTCATAGCATTTCTTATTGATGAATATAATAATAATTGGCACAATAATAATATTAAAGAATGCCATTTATTTTGAGGGCCTGGAAGTTTATCCTTTCTTCTCTGTCTTAGTTTCTTAACACACAAGGCATGTGTGGTCACAGCGTGTGGTTATGTCTCTGTTCCAAGCGCAGTCACACCAGCACTGCAGCCTGTTGGTGAATTTCAACTGTGTTTCACAAACACCTTGAATGGCCCCAGTGTTGTACAAAAATAGGGTGCCATGAGAAGGGAAGACTGTGACTAAAACATTCACAACTTTTCCTTTCAGGATTTTCTTAGTTTCTCATGCAGTTTCTGCAACCTCTGCCAAAATCAGTGTAGGATGAGGGTTACAGTGAAATGAAAAGGGAACCATGCTCTGGGAGGTTCTTCCCTGCTTTCATACAGCATTTCCACGAATACTAAAACCATTATCTTTCCCCAGCATTTTCCCCACCTTGAAGCAAAATTCTTCTGGTACCTCCTCAACTACATTCCCAGAGTCTGCTGCTTTGTTCATCTTTCAAGGAAGCAAAGCAGATGTGCTTGCAGGTTCCTGATTCCCTCCCTACACTGTGGTTAGAGATTTCCTGTTATTAATTTCTCCTGCATATCCTGAAGCCCATTTACTTCCTCTGTGTTAACCTCCCTGCATTTTTGGATATTTTGTTCCCATCGTTGTTCCTATAGTGAAACAAGATACTCATCTCCTGACCGTCTGTCTCTGATCTCTGCATTTCTCTAACCGGAGTATTTCAGGTGTAACCACAGCACAGTGAAGCCTCCAGGCCCACTTAGAAGTCTGCAGAAGGAGGCCATTTCATATAGATGCAGCCCTGCAGCGCTGATTCCACTGCCTGACTCTTCCACAACCTTGACATGGCATGTGAGTGGGTGAGTGAGTAACATGCCTCTTACTGACAAGGATGGGATGTCTGAAGAAAGAGTGCATTTTAAAGGGCTTCATATTCGTAAGAAACCAAATAAAGTAAAAAAAATGCAACCCTTTATCACAGCTTTGTGTTCTTCCATGTCATCAGATTTGCCTTCGTGAGGTATGATGGAAGTCCTCCTTTTTAATGTGACCTGAAATACCACGGCAAGAAAAGGCGCAGGAGAAAATTGGCTGATATGAAGCAAGATCTGATGCCCCACTACCTATGGTATCTACTCCAGTCACAAAACACTTTGAGATCATTAAAAAAAAATGGTGAAGCATCTCATCAGGAGCTAGAATTCTCCAGTTTTCTATATTGTGGAATTCTCGCTTATTTTCACCCTTCTTTTCATCTGACTGTTTTTCAGGAAGGCAAAAAGACCCTGTGAATACAGTGCAATGGAGCACTTTTGAAATTACAAAAGTCTGAAAAATTGGAAACAAAAAATTAAGAATAATTATAGTCTAAATGACTGATTGGTAATATCTTTGGTACTAAACAAAATGTAAAATGGTGAGACAACCTAAATAAAGTGAATAATATGTGGAAAATGCAACAATTTTATTTGATCAAATAGTAATGAAAGGTATGGATGTTTTAGTGTATTTTAATATGTTCTTCTTTAAGATTGAAAGCTATTAGTCTTCGTACCATCTCACAGCTTTCAAAAAGAATGGATTTCAAGCATTAGTTGTATGCATCCAAAAAGGTACAGCAGAAAAGTATATCATGATGCATTTTGAATTATTTGAATACTTTTGTCCTTTATTTCCATCACCATCCTCATCCTTATCCACTGAGATTTTAATAAAGCTGAGACAATACATTTTACAATTGATCACTGTGATAATTGCTCCCTCATTTTAGTATCTGTTGTGCTAGCTTTAGGATAAGCTGAGGTTTTCAGAGGATGGCTGGGATATACCAAGCTGCTGAAAACCTCATTGCAATTTATAATTTACAGTCAGTCTTGGAAAGCTGAAGAACATGGGACTCAGATCCACAACAGCCATATGGCCCCTAGAGCTACAGCAAATGACACTGTAAGAGTATCAAGGAATTAATGTCTCAAAATGGACATACCTTAAACGCTTAAATAGCCTCATATGAAAATATCTTCAGCTGTTTAACTCAAAGAATATGAAGATCCTGACACCTATTGACACACAGCATTTGCATCGTCTCACAGTCATACATCACTTTCTTGAATACTCCAGAGAAGTGAGAAGTTGCTGAAACTGTCTGATAGAGCAGTCTGAAGGAAATGCAAAATAAGTGACACTACATTCTCCTCTATTCTTGCTGACTTTTTCATCAAGAAAAGGTGGTCTGTCTTGTTCAGCATGGTAGCTCACAGTTTTCTCTATTGCCTGTTATGCTTAGGAAAGACTGGCCTTCCTGACCTTTGGAGAAAGCACTTATACACCCAACTGAAGAGAAAACAAACCTTTTAACTGTCTCCTCTTCCAGGTTAAAAGTCAGTGACTTCGAGGGAAGAGAAGCAAGTGTAATTGATTCTTTTCTCAACACCCTTTCCTTTGTAAGTTTGTCTTTCCCTTAATGCCCGAGATATGTTTGAAAGATTTGATTTCTGTAAAATAACTTTGAGCTCAACTACTACACTATCAAGACAACTCTTTGCAAACCTTCTGGTGCCAGCAAAATGCTTGTCATTGAACCATCCATGACTTTACAGAAGACGATTGGAACAGTACTTTGGCCTCTCAGAAGTCATAACAGTTCTGCATGTTGGTGCAAAATGTTCTCCAGTGAACGTGACACCAATTCTACCATCTTTGATTTTAGGAAAAATCAATGTAGTTTGTAGCAGTGAAAAACTGTTTTATGCTTTTGACTGGGACTTTAAGCAATAGTAGTAAACCAGTTCATAGAATCTTTTTCTCTGTCCCAGTTTGTATGAAGAACCTTGCTATAAATCACTGTAAATTAATCTTTTGATTCATTCCTATCTTTGTTATCTTTTTCACTTAAGCTGGGTGAATCAACCATGCACCAAGTCAAAACAGTATAAAACCAATTGTTTGGTAAGATATCTGACTATAATGGTGAGGTTTCCTGGCATTTCTCTAGCTCACTTATTGTAGAATCATAGAATATCCTGAGTGGAAAGGGACCACAAGGATCATCAAATCCAAATCCCAGCTCTGTCCCCAGTTCAATTCAAGAATCACACCATGTGTTTGAGAACATTGTACAAACAGAGAAACAGAAGCAAACGTCTTGGTGCAAGCAGAAAAGATGTGTTGCAACAACACTAAGAGTTTGAGAAGAGGCAGTAGAAAACTCAAGGTCTGGGTTCTGTAGTATAAAATCCTCTTGTGCAGCAGGACTTCATTGAGGAGGATGAGAATCAGCAAAAGTGGCAAAGAATCACTGTATGCATATACTTGGCTCTGCCAGTTCCCTCATCTGATGGGAGTTGTGCAATCTTTCCAAAAGGAAATGATTGCCACAGGCTACCTGCCAGGCTGCAGTTTCTTGTCCAAACTGAGGTGGGAGAACCCTGGTGTCCTGCTGTGCATGCAAAGCTGATTTGCACAGTTGCTTCGATTTAAATTTGTTTTGGATTTACGGTCAGAAAAGATGGTGCTTATACTGCGCATTAATATGGATGAAAAGTTTGCTCTATCATGGCAATTTTTCATCTACAAGGAATTCTAAATAACCCATCAGCACAACACAACATGAGCATCAATACACTGTTAAAAATGTTTTATAAAAGAATATGTGGATTTTTCCACCACTCACTCCTGACCACCGCAAGACAACATTCACGTTACATCCAAATGCTTGTAGCATATATGGCTGTACAGCTGTACTGAAAATTAACTGGGTATGGCCCATGAGATAAATCACAAGATTTACTTGAAAAATTACAGATTTGATAACTGACTTCCTTAATTTCTGTTGTGCTGTATTCACTCATTGCAAATTTCCTCCTTGATTTATATAAACTTGTATAACACTTGTCATATTTCAGTGTTTTCTTCCTTACAATTACTATGGATGAACTTTTAAAAACATTCATATCAAACGACCCCCAAAAATATTCAGTATTGGGGAAAACAAACTTGTGCTAAGAATTTTGGGTTATTTTCTCTTGTTTTCAACTTGTCATAAACAGCAACAAAGGAAAAAAGTGAAACAAGCCTGAAAATGAGAAATACATTGGCAGAGTCTTTTAAAATAATAAGTCACAGCAGGGTATGGGGCTACACTACTGTCTAATAGTTCTTAATCTGAATAAATAATATGTTTTTAATCATCAAGTGGCATTTAATTAACCTGCAATAACTGGCTTATTAATTCTCAATTAAATCATTATTTGAAACACTTAATTTAAATGTGAATGATTATATTTTCTGCTACCTCCTATAAGGTGTCTCAGTGTTTGTGATGAATTGTAGGTTAAAGTTTGGCATTTGCTCTTCCTCAATGAACATCAAGGACAGGTTTAAAAAGCTTCATGCTGTTTGCTAATTAAAGTAAACCAGAAGAGCAAAAGATGGGGAATTCAGAAAACAAAATAACTCAATTACCATTCACTCCAATAGTGCAATATGATTTATTTACACTTAATCTCACACTTAACAAACGCTCAGGGCCAGATCCTCAGCTAGAGGATACTGACAATGTTGACTTCAATTAAGTTGCTTACTCAGACATTACACATTTTGGTTTGTGTTTTGGGGTGTTGTTTTGTTTTGTTTGTTTGTTTTTTCTTTGATTTTGGTTAAATATGGGCAATCTGATGAGTTTTGCTAAAGAATCAGAAGAAAAAATTAATCCCTATTCCAGGAAGCCTATGGTCAGGGGTACAGGAAAGGGGATAATATTATGGTCCTGTGTTGGCATGTTCAACCAGTATAAAAAGAACTTTTACTAATAATTTGAACAAAATCAATGACATGTAACTGGGAGTAGAGGAAAGTAGGCATAGGAAAATATGGCACTAAGGAGAAAGACATGGAAATGTAGAGTGCAAAGCATGAAATTACAATCAACGTCAAGAAATATTTTAAGAGGAGCATATTGTAATGAAGTGTGATAATACTTTGAAGGGTTAGTTAGAAAGACTGACTTTTACCTATGAAGGATCATCTTCTTGGGCACCCTCAGTGCAGGAGGACACCTTCAGTGAAGATTCAGAACCTCTTGTGATGAAACATCTCCTTTGTGGACCCTACTCCTCTCGTATGATTAAAGATACCTGTGGAGATTAGTTTTCCTGTGGTAAGATTAGTCTTTGCAAATAGCTTGCTTTAGCTTCTCTCAAATAGTCAGAGATAAATGTTGGAGTTGTCCAAAATGGAATTAAACTACATTCCAAGACAATGCACAGCTTTCTCCCATAAACTGCTTAAAGCCCAGCCAATATAAATAAATAACAATTTTCAGATGCTGTGCAAAAACTGAGTTCTGAAAAGATAAGGATATTGTGTAACTTATAGCACAGATTCCATTAGAAGTGCATTAAATAGCTGTGATAATGATCTCGCATAACAGAACATATTTCTTGCATTCACGTGACATGAACTCATCACAGGAATTTATGTTCTATATAAGGTGAAGTTAATATTTGCACCCAAACTGGATTTTTTTTATATTTATACTG
>VZRN01004924.1:12051-24867 GCA_013397935.1 Dasyornis broadbenti | reverse complement strand
TTTTTTTTCCCAAGTGGTATTTTGCAAGACACTCTACAAGCATATGCATTATTCACATCCTAGATATGTAGATATTTGTCAGACCAGGGAAGGGGGATGTATTTCCAAAGGCTAATTTTTGTCTATAAAGGCTAATTTCCCCAGAGTCCCTTAGAGTCGGTAGAGGAAGCTAGTATGATAGCATCCTCCAGAGAACAGTTCAGAGCAGGAGACTAATTAATCTCAGAGGGGGAGATTGTGCTGGTGTTGGCTGCGAGAGAGTTAATTTTCTTAGCAGTAGCTGGAATGTGGCCGTTTTGGATTTGTGCTGAAAACAGTGTTCATAATGAAGAAATGTTTTCTTTGTTGCAGAGCAGTGCTTACACAGTGACAAGCCCTTCTCTGCCTCTCATCCCACCCCTCCAGTGAAGCTGGGCATGCACGAATTTTAACACTTTTGTCCTTCCAATTCTCTCCCACGTCCCACTAGGGGCGAGTGAGTGTGGTGCTCAGTTGCCAGCTAGGGTTAAGCTACAGCAGAGATTAGCCACACTAGGCTATAGTCACGCCTGATGAATGATCCCCACTCTGATCATCCACCCAGAATGTGACAAATGCACAGAAGTAACCTCTTCTTTTTATCATTTATTATCCCACCAAAGACTGTCATCTGCAAAAACTTGCTAATAAGTATTTTTACATCATTATCATAGACACGGGAATGGATTGTGATTTGATCCCCAGGAGACTTCCCCACTACCCTGCTGATACCTGTGCTCTGGCCACATACATTGGCTGGTTGACTTCTTTGTCCTATGCACTTACCTTTTATCTCCAGATCACTTTTAGAGGATAATTCACACCCATGTTCTTCAAGGCTGCTCTAGAGTAAACTAGATGCATCCACAACAAGCAGAATTTGACACAGACTTGGTTTAATGCCTACGTGGTAATCCTTTAAATAAAAGACATATTTCCTGGTTTTGTGGGCTTAAAATTTTTTCCTGTTGAAAATGTAATTAATGGTGTGAAGGCTTTGTTGCAGCCTGTCAGAGCTGAATTCTTACAGCCTGAAGTGTGTTGCATGCCCTGGCGTCATGGTGTGTTCAAGGATCTGTGGATCAAGAGCACATGCAGAAAATGTTGTGTAGAGCACATGGCAACAAGCCTGTGGTTGTCTTAACCCTCCAGCCTTTTGGAAGCTATCAGTCAAACAAGCTATTCCCAGAACCACTTCCAGGTTTTATTTTAGAAGGAGCTATTTCTTTTCCTCTTCAAAAGGAAGTTTAAATAACATCTCTGCAGTAAAATCAAGAGACTAGATATGGCTAGTATGTAATTCTGACTATTGTCTGATTTCAGTCTTTTAATATTAGCAAAAGATATTAAAAATAGACTAATGTCTCATGCAAAATTTATTTAGCATTGAAACATTGATCAGGAGTATGTTTTATCAAAAACTAAATAGGAAGAAAAGTGGATTTTATAATCCTGAATGGAAAGGAACTACCCATATAGCAGTTTCTCCCTTTAATATTGACACTTCTTAAGAAAAAAATTACCCTCATAAATGTAGAGGAACATGTTGTTTTTTACTATGGGTGTAAGCAAGTTTCCTTTACACACATGGTAACTCCTTGCTCTTTTGCTCTACATCCGTCTGGCAAACACAACCATCACTTATGTGGAAAAATATCTTGAAATGGAATCCTACCAAACTTTCAAGTGAGACATATGCATTCTGCAGAAGACAGTTCTTCTGTGACAGAGATACAGATAGTGGATCTCTTCTCTTTATTTTATCTAGAGTTAAATTAAAACTATGATATTGTTATTTAAATCAGCTCTACATGTTTCATTTTGTTGTCACGATGAAAAAACCATATGCACCAAAAAGCGGAGAGATTTTTCGCCTCTGGACACAGAGATATGTGAAGAAAATCTAAAAGCATGTAATCTTCAAGAAAAGTCTGACATATAGTTTGCATCAAAACCACACTGAGAACAAAAAATGTAGTTTAGAGGGAAAATGTTATTGGTACCCGGAAATTAGGACAGCTGCATGAGAGAAAACTGTGCTTCTGTAAGGATCTAATGTGATGAAGTTATTGCTCCAGCTGCTTCTATTTGAAGTACAGAAAAAGGTAGAAATATTGTTCACAAGCCTTACATCAAATCATATAATTTCAGCTATTCTACAGACATAGAGGTGTGTCACTACAGCAATTCTCTCTTCTTTAACAAGAAAGGATGTTACTAAATTGTGTGCACTTACAATTTTTGTAGACAGCAGCAATTGTCTCTTACATATGTCAAAGACATCAGGAGCATGGATCTCAGAAGGGTACCAAGAATTTCATTACCAAGGTCTAGAGGCATGTACAAGAGTCCAATACCTTTTCTTAATCCAAGAAATATGAGATGTGTATCAATGAACAAGCACAGGTAGTTAAGTGTAAGAGAAGAAATAAATATAGGACATCATTTTTGTAAGTTCCATGAAGACAAGTTTGTTTTTTCTTAGCAAAAAAAGCTTAAAGAATCTCAGACTGAAAAATGTAAATTCCCGTCACAGTAATTACTTACTAAGTACAAGATACATTTCAATCTGCAAGATAGTGAGTCTTTTTTTCTCCATCTTCCAATACTACTTTCTTAGCATGGGTAAAAAAAAAAAAAAAACTTACATAATGATCTTAGAAATGAACAAAATAAACCCCCAAGATTTTTAAAAGATTCTGTCTAAGAGTCTTGTTACATACTGTTCTCCCAGGCAAGTTTGGAGTGTAAACAGTATGTAACAAGACTGTTAGACAGAATCTTTTACCTAGGAGAGCAAGGCCTCATTCATATGGAAATTGAAAAGCACATGATGTCAAACTTCCATAGCTCTCTGGCAAAACACAAGTGATTTCTAACTGGTATTTCCACCATTTTAAAGACAGGCACACCCACAAACTTTTAATTTTTTTTCTTTTATTTGATATAAAACCTTTATGAAAAAGCATCAGAATATCTTGTTGTGACTGCTGGACTTAAGACAATTTTAGGTCTGTGATTCATGCTAGTACAAAGGGGGAAAAAATGTTAAAAATTCTATTTCTGCATGTTCTTTCATAACTGATCTTTAATTTTGCTTGAAAAGTAAATCTGGCCTTCTTAATTTGCAGCTCAAATGGTTATGAAAACCTCTTTCATAAGTGATGAGAAACTCCTTTTCTCTTTCCCTGAAAATATCTGGCCACTTTCCTTGCAGCTCATCTCACTCATCTTGTATCTTTTTAAATGTATGTAGAATGTTCCGCTTTCGTCTTAGAAGTCCAAAACCTGGCAGTCTTTTCTGCGTTTTAGCAGTGACTTGATCAGTGTTCTTAATCTAATCCCTTAGAACTCAGAGCAGCAAAACACAAACCCACATTTTCTTATTTGAATAGGACTTAACATTTAGCATCCACTTGAGTATTTTGCATTCTGTTGGTCTGTGCCTCCCATCTGTGTAAAGAAAAAGAGAGTGTTTATACCTTCTTTTCTTCCCTCACAGATGTTGCAAGATTTAATCAGTTTGAAGAAAGATGGGGTTTTAATTGCATTGCAGGGAATTGAATGCTTATGATATGTGAGAAAAGATACAGTCTGACCAGAAGCAAGACTCACAGAGAGCAGGTTGGATTGAGGAATTTAAAATACATCTCTCAAAGACTAGTGAACATAAAAGAAAAGGGTAGGTTGCCTCCAGGCTCCCATTTTAACTATTTTTTTTTTTTTTTCTTTTGGTGAAAAGTTTCCTTATTTTGTTTGGTATTTGTTTTGAAACTTATTTAAGAAAAAGGAAACAGTTAAATATCAGTATTCCCTAAAGATATCCCCTTGCTGTTTTTTCGCCTCAATAAGCTCCGAAGTTAAGGAATGCCATTAGTATTCGTATTCACAAACAAGGGGACTGTAAAGATGAGATATGCATAAAATAGAGTTTCTTTCGTCAGAGAAAGTTCCCAGGGCTACTGGCATTCAGAGAAATAATCTTTCTTTTCTTTCCGATGAATTATAAAAAGTAAAAATATTAATAATTAAGGGCAACCCCCCAACTCCAAACGATAAAATCCAACAAACCAGCAATGAACAAAGGAAAGAAGCTGTAAGAATCATTTGGGACTGATGTGGAAATGCTTCCTGATATTTTTAAATGCTAAATCTTTTCTGCATATGTATACATAACACTGATGCCTTGGGGAACTCAGCTGTTGGGATAAGTTTTAATAATCTATTTTGGATACTCAGGGAAGCATTCTTCAGTCTTCCTGCTTCCATCTTACAGAAGCTTGTATGCCAAGAGGGGTCATGGGTGTCCTTGCAGATGTGACATTCTAGATACGACCTTTCAGAAAAACAATAGAATTAAATATTTTGAGCAGATGACAGGAAATATTGTTTCTTCTCTACAATGCAATTAAAATCCCATATTTCTTCAAAATGAAAAACACCATTGTTTATAATCTATAGTTGATCTTGTTCACCATTCATAAAACAAAAGTGAACTCCTGAGACGGATTTTCGGGGAGCTTTTATTGAAAGTATTAATGAAAGACATGTTTTTAAAAACCAGGGATGTGGGAAAATGGGTGACTGTAAAAAAAGACTCTATAGATGATGCATTCCACGGATAAAAACAATACAAAAGGTCAGAAACTGTAACATATACAGACTCACAGTGATTTTAACAGTTTGTTCTTAAGGGAACCATGAAAGATTTTTGGTGTTATCAGATTTTAGGTCTGAAAATTACATTGTCTTTCCAGTAGCAACCCTTGGTACTAAGGAGGAGAACTTGTGAAACCTGCATGTGCTCTTACTGCGTGATCACAGATTTGTTAAATTCTGTCTTGCTTCCTAAGCTAAATAGAGACTAGACCCAAAATAAAGAATTATTCTTGCATTATGAATGTTTAGGTCAGCGTACTAGAGGATTTCACAAAGATAAATCTTATTTCATGGTTGCTTGGATTACCATGGCACTATGGCTCTGTTTATGTAGTTCATGTAAAATTTTGGTGTCTGTTCCTAAAAGTAAATAAAGAGGTTTATTTTAAAATCTTCAGTGTGTTCAAGATACCATTGTCTTTTTCACAATGAAAACAAATTAATTTAATGGGTACAATGTTTTATTTTCCTCCGAGGTGGCATATAGAACAGAGAAAGATCTGCTTTTTCAAATGTATTTCTTAAATGAAAAATAGTGGTAAAAATAATCCCAAATCACACTCTTAATCTCTTTTCGGGAGGGATTTGACCTTGTCAGCATTTGTTCAAGAAACACAACGGCGTGGGTTCTTATCACTTTTGCATTACAGTTCAGAAATTAAGGCACGCAGGAGACCTGTATTTAATAGTCTGGTATATCTTCATGGGCATTGTCTCACCTGATCCAGCTCAAGTTGTAGATTTGTCACTGTCTTAAGCAAAAAAGGCCAAATGACTGCACAGTGGATATGCAACAGATGTTGAGACTGGGGATCTAGAGTGCATGTCTCAGGGATCCACACCTTAAAATATCTCCAGAACTTTCATTTTCCATCTTCCAGATGCCCTGCTCCAGCAAGGTCCCAATATGGCCAGTCTCTGACTCCCAACATCCCTACCCTGCCTGGCCATGGGTCCTAGTCTTGTCCCAGTCTTGGCCTGTGCTCATCCCCATAGCAGAGCCTGATACCTGGTGCTGCTCCAGTGCCCCCAGCTGCTCCTGGCTGGAGGGTTGGATCCAACGGCAATCCCCACTGCTACAGCACCCTGGCACTTACCCTGCTCCTCAGTCCCTCAAAACCTTCCATAGATTTTGCTTTCAAAACTAAGTTTTGTTAGTTGCCACAGCAACTTTGAGCACTCACAGCATCCTCTAGATGCAAGGTCTGACTCAAATGTCTGTTTCGGATCCAGCTTCAACTAGCTTGGGGTTTTTTTTACCCCTTTGTTCTTATCCTGGTGGGGAAATGAGCCCTTAGAACCTTTCTAACCACCTCCCTTCCCTATGTCTTGCAAATTAAAGAGGTTTACCCCCAACTCCATATATTTGATCACTTTTGTTTCTTTCTGAATTTTTCACAGTCTTCTATAGCTCTCCTGGGATTGAAACACAAAATATACATAGTATAAATACATTTAAGATATCAAAACTAGATTGAAATAGTGACATAATTATGTTCTCATTTAATTCCTGATTTCAGCTTCAATATTTCTTAACAGGTAATTTTTGTTTTGTTTTAATTTTTAACAATATTGAGCTCTTGGAATTGGTCACAATCCCAACATCCTGAGGGACCACAGTCAACTTCTGTTCAGTATTTTCCTAAGATTTAGAAACCCTACCATCCAAACTGCTTGTTATAACAACTCAAATTTGGGAGCATCTAATACCTTATGAAGTGAGGTGAAATATGAAAACTGAAGGACATTGGATGCCAACCAATATACAGATGCAGAAAGTCACCCTTTTGCTATAATTTATAATTTGAATAAAGAAAAAATTTAGTCTATTCTGAAATTTTTCCAGTAAAATTCATCTTTATACCAAAAATATTTCTTTAAAGGTCTTGAAATCAAGGAATTTCAGTGAAATCAAATACAAGGATGATGAAAATCTGACAGAATTCTCATCTGCTGTTAGTGACTGACAATCTAAGGCTCTAAACAGTATTTTAGAAAAGATTGGTTTTCCCCCTGTGTATGAGCTCTCATTATCCATAATGCTAGGGCAGTTTGCTGTGGGAATGTTTTCAGACTCTGATCCCAATTGCTGAGCTCTGCCTCTAAACAGGGGTCAACATTTGGCTCTGTGGTCAGAGCTTAACAACCTTAAAAGTTTTTTACTCTTCTGGGCTCATAGGTTTTACAGGTTGTTTTGGCATGGAGATGTTGAAATGGACAGTTGTGACAATTTCACATGGTTAACAGCAGCAGTCAACCTGACAAGAATGTTGTATCCCAGTTTAGCAGTTGCAGGAGATCAATGGCATGTGACCATAGGAAGCCCCACTGGGCAGACTGGCTTTCGCCAAAGATTCTAAGATGTCCCGACTCCTGAGCCAACTCATTCCCCAGCCTTTTGATCCCCCCAAAATGTAATATTCTCTTAGCAGGTGCAGGTCCAAGCTCATGTATTTCACTTGATGGGAACAGACGGAGGTAGGAAAAAATGCCTTTTGTTCTTCTTCAGGATTTCTATTCACGCAAAATTTAACAAATTTGGTTTCTGCATGATTTGGTTCAAAACAAAATATAGAAATATCATTACGTAGATTTTATTACAAAAAATAGAGTACCTGAATTTTGGCCTGTTGCTGTTCCAACTATTCCCATCTTCCCTGAAAAAGGCATGTAGCATAAGTACGCTCTAAGGACAAAAGTGAGAGCGTGTGTGGTGTCCACGGTGAACCAACCAATAGTGAATGTTAAAAAGCAAAGCAAACAAACAGCAAACAAACCTGTCAACCCACTGCACCCCTCTCCTCCCAAAGAAAGAAAAAAAAAAACAACAAAACAACAAAAACCTCTAACAAGCTTTCAAACTAAACTTTGACATGCATTCTTTTTGTATTATTTATATTAAAAACAGAGATAAAAGGTCTTTGATTGAAAAGCCGTATCCAGAACAATAGCAAGAAAGCAATACAGTTGTTTCACACAGCCATCTGGTCTTCCCAGGGCTTCAGCAGCTAGACCCTGTTAACCCTGATCTAGGGTTATTTCTTTTTTTTATTTAACTTCCTGTTGTTGGTGGAAAGTGCTTACACATGCAGTATCAAGCCATTTTGTACAAATCTGTACTAATACTCTTAAAACCACACAGCACTCAGAATCCAGGATTAAGGCTTTAAACCAGATGAAATATATATTGGGATTTCAAACAAGTTTTCTTTCTTTTTATAATGCAAATGTGTTAATGCTCTGACCTCAAAACTGAGAGACCAAAGCCTAGATAGCTATCAAGGGTCTGGCAAAGCACTGTTCATCCTGCACAGGCACTCTGAAAAACAGGACTCCCCCTCCTAAATAACAACAAAGTGAGATATCAAGGACTTATATCTCAAGAACATTATTTTGCTTCTCTTCTAATCATAATTTGAGATAAGAGTGTTGCAATATGTTCAGCCTTCTATCTGTTAAAACAATTTGCAATTTCACAGAGTACAGTATTTTTTAAATCTAGAGTTTTTTAAATGAAAATATTTTAATAATTGAATACAAAGTATTGAATAATGCTGATACACTTTTCTGGCCTGCAAGTAGTTTATAAAAAATAAAAAATTAATAAATAATAATAACAATGAGGAGTTAAACAGTTGCTTCTATTTTTGTGATTTTTAAGCATATACCTTGTGTCTTTCATGAATGTACAGCTTTTAGTATTTATTTCATTAATGTAAGAATCCAGATTTTTTAAAAATCACATTTTATACTCAAAACCAGCACTACAATGCTATATATAGTTCTATGTTTAGCCAAATAAAATCCAGCTTCTTGTATATTAGACATTCCAGATACTTAGAAAGTGCTCTTCAAATAAAGAACAATATTGATTTTGTTAGTCTTTCTTTCATGTTTTCTGCTGTTTTCAAAACCTCCCCAAAAAAGGAAAGAAACAGATGTTATATATACCTCTAAGTGAAATAAATATCCCAGATTTGTTTATGGACAGGAAAGAATAAATGTAATACAGAAGTTGTGAAAAGTGCCCGAATTTTGTGACTCTGTTTCTCACTTGCAGCACAAAGTAGCTGCAAATGTTTTATATGCATTACAGTACAATGCCATGGTACAAATGTACAGTCTCACCTTATTTTCCCTTTTGAAGGTTTCTCAAATGTTTGATTCATCAAAAATCATGTTAAACCTTTAGAACCGTCATCTTTGGTCTACAGTGCAGTCTCTTCTCATTGGGGTTGTCTTCTACCAGGAGGCTGATAAGAAGAAGAGTTCTGCATGTCTGTGCTCCAAGCTGTCCTGTTAACATCTTTATCTGTGGCCTGCAGGAGATGCAAGAGTGAGTGCTCACAGAGTTGGCAGATGCCACCAAATTGTGGCATGCTCAGCGGTAGTGCTGCTGTAGATGGGCACCAGGCACAGGCTGCAGGAATGGACCAGCCTTATGAAAATCAACAGGGACAGCTGCAGACTCCTGCCCCTAGAAGGACTGATTGCAGGTCAGGGACTGACCAGCCGTGGAACAGCTCTTGTGAAAAGGACAAGGGGACCTCAGTGGACCAGGTGCTCAGTGTGAGCCAACGGTGTGCTCTGGCAGCAAGACGGTCAACAGGAACCTAAGCTCTACGAACAAAAGCATGGCCAGTAGTTTGAGAGACGTGATTGTTCCCCTCTACATATTACCTATTAGACCACAAGTAGAATACTGAGGCCAGCTTGTCACTGCAATCTCCCCTTACCCCTGTCAAGGACAAGGAAAACCTCAATGGAGAAAGTTTAGCTTCTTCAGCAAGAAGGTAGAGCCAGGTTCTTCATGGTGGTGCAGTGTGGGAGGGCAAAAAATAATGGACATAAATTGAGTAGAAGACATAAGTTGAATATGACATACTAGTTCTAAGCAGAAAACAATAAAGGGGTGGGACAGTTTTCCAGAGAGACTGCAGTTTTTAACCTTGGAGTTTTTCAAGACCCAATGGATAAAGGCTCAATTAACCCAGTCTGACCCCCATAGCTAAAGACGGTTGATGTTGAACTAGAGACTGCCTGAAATATCACCTAGCCCACAGTATTCGGTGATGCTACTATTTTCTACATATTTTTAAAAAGTTCTTTACTAGTCTGACTAACTGTCCAATTTTTCCAGTATCCTGTTTCTGACAGGAATCAATGGTGGCTGCTTACATAGAAGTGAAAGAACGAGGCAATTATACTTGTAGGGCATTCCAAGCAAGAATTCATGATCAAACTTTGTGCCAGAACTGTCTTTTGGTTAACACTGCACCCATCTGATTCACCCTACCACCCTAAAACTATTCCCTGTTCTTTTGAAGTATCAAATGGTCAAGGAAGGCCTCAAGTTAAGTCAGGACAATATCTGAGGGCCTGGTTAATTATACTGTCCCTATGTATCCACAAGAAATAGTTTGCAGCAATGAGGTACTTGTTTAAAAAGACACTCAGTCTGATCTGCTCTGTTCACTCACAAGAGAGCATCTGTATTTGCAGACAGCTATCAGCTTTCCTATTTGTAAAAATGTTAGATTCTCAATACCACCAAAGCAGTCCAAACTTAATCAAGACAATGTCTGAAAATCATGTGCACATGCATTCGTCCCTTAGGTGGGAAAGAAATTCTTTTCTTAAGGCGAAAATGAGATTCAAAGTTTAATGTTGACTGAGTAAAGTGAAAATCCCAAAATTATAGATTAATAGTGACAAAACTGGTAGCCAGGTTTTGCCCTTTAGCCAGATGCACATCTATAAAGATCCAGCCAATTTTTTTCTTGCAATCTTGCCAGGGAAGAGAAAAAAATACATTACCAGAATTTAACATGCTATATGATTTTGTGAATAACCCTTCAAGCTGTCAGTCTTGGTGCCAAAACTACTGTGCGACAGCATTAAGCAACAGGAGCATGGACTCATTTCAAGCCCAGGTGCTGAGCGATTTTAAATGCATGAGCTCCTTGTTGTGAAACAATCATTCCCTCTGAGGCTGTGTCCTCATCACTCCATGAACCGTGCTCATAGTGAATGTGCATTTACTTGTCTTTTAGCTACTGTTCACATGCAAATTTCCAAGAAAACAGAACCATCTCCTCCTTCCTTTTCAGGATGCAGCCCATGCAGTTGTATCAGATAATGGAAGAAAAACCCCTCCACATCCAAAAAGAAACTAAGAACACTGACAGCCACATAAGGCTTAGGAACTTACACTAATTTATGACCCATGCAAATATGGTTTTCCAACACTCAAATGTTTTAATTATTGTGGGATTTTTAATAGATCTTACAAGTCATTTTCAGAATGAATTAAGGATAAGTAAGCAGTATACCAACTGTTTCTATAGCAAAACTCAGATTAATTTTCAGTTCTTAAAGCTACATTCATGCATCATGTAGTACAACTCATCCAGATTCAGCTGTGTAAAAGTTACTTGTCTAAGTTAAAGCTGGATCCCTTTATACCACTGAGGCAAAATAGACACCTCAAATTAAGATAAATCACCTTACAGGGATGCCTGGTTCTTTCTTTTGACTATAAAGTGGGAACTAAAACAATGAGCTGAAAATTAGACACTTTATCTGTGATTTCTGAAGTATGTAGTTGGCAATTTTGTTGACTTAGACAGTTTTTCCACACAGTTGCTTTTATGTTTCCGTAAACCACAGGGTTAAAGTGTGCAGTACAGATCGGGGCTGAAAAAACATATGGGTCTGCAGGGACAAGGAATATTTTCAGGTAATATTGTCAGCCAATAAGGATTTTTTCCTAACTTTTAGATATACACATTAGGTGAGATAAAAGCATTCACAGCACCTCACTTAAATGAAGTTGAAAATGTTGCACTTATTTACTTCAGAATTGAAATTTCATTATCTATTTAAAACATCTGTTTTCTATTGTTATGTGAAAATTACCATATAGCGGATTGTGAGAATGCTTTAACAAGCTCTGACAGCAGATCTGTGCCAGAGCTGGATGCTCATCAATGAGTTGTGCTTGCACTGGGCAGCTCAGGGTAGCTACAGTTAGTTCATCCTGAAGGCACAGTTTAGCGTCATGCTGAGAGGGTAGTCCAGCACGGGGCTTTTTGCAACCTGTATCCTGTTGCATTGGATCTGGCTGAGATGGAGTTCATTTTCCCACAGCAGCTCTCACAGTGCTGTGCTCTGCATTGGTAGCTGGGAAGGTGTTGCTAACACACCTTTGGCTGCTGCAGAGCAGGGCTGGCACAGCATCAATGTTGTCGCCCCCAGCATTAGGCTAGAAGTGGGCAAGATCCTGGGAGGGGACACATCTAGGATAGCTGGCCCATATTAACCAAAGGGATATCCCATAGCATAAGATGTCTGCTCAGATATAGAAGCTAAGATGAAGAGGTGGAATTCATTATTTACAATGTTTTACTTCTGGAGCAACCACTACATGTGCTGCAGCTCTGCTTCCCTGAAGTGGCCAGGCATTGCTTGCTGATGGGATGTAGAGGAAAAAAAAATTCTTTTTTTTTCTCATTGCTTGTGTGCACACAAACTTTTGCTTTTACTTTAGTAAACTGTCTTATCTCGAACTATGAGCTGTTTTCCATCTTATTTTTTCTCCTGTGCCCAGCAGAGAAGGGGAGTGAGAGAGCAGCTTGGTGAGCACCTGGTGTCATGCAAGGTCAACCGAACCCATCTATACAGAAATAGGGCAGACAAAGAAAGCAGAATGAATTAGTATGTCATGTACACCATCAGAGGGTTCTAAAAATAGAAACCAGATGTATTTATTAGAAGGTGATAATATTTTTATTAGACCAGCTAGAAGTAAAATGGCATGCTTTTGGGTGTGTAAGCACTCTGCATGAGTCCTCTATTTGCCAAATATATGAATTTATATATATATGTAATATATATTCATTATTCTTAGCTTTACTAACATCCCTTCAGAGGAAGAAAAGAATAATAGTGTTATAAAACTCAAGTCTTCCCATTACTCACAAAAATTACTATCTTATTATTTAAAAACATGCAACTTTTATAAATAACAACACAGCCCTATCTAAAGGAAAGGATATTGTGTCATTAAGGGCCAACAAACTATACATCAGGTATTGATGCCTGAAAACCTCATCTTATTATTTGTTGTTAATTCATGAA
>VZRN01004924.1:0-12007 GCA_013397935.1 Dasyornis broadbenti | reverse complement strand
CAAAAAAAAAAAAAACAACACCACAAAAACAACCCTACAAACAAACAAATAAACAGCAGAATCCTAAAAGCAAAACCCAAAACAATAAAAAAACCAAAAACCAACTTTGAATCCATTCTATTGGTGTTAGCTAATGATCTGAGTATTTTCTCAGGCTAACGGTGTTGGGAATAAATGACAACACTTTGGTAAGGGGAGGATGCAGAGGTGGCTGTTGTGAGGAGCGGCTGTTTCCAGCCAACTCCAGCAGACCCACTGCAGGACACAACTGAGCTCCTCTGTCAAGACGGTGGCACTGCTGGAAAAATGTGAGGAGGGAGGAAGAAAGTGTGAGAAAACAATCCTGTAGACAGCAAAGTGAGAGAAGGAGGAGGGGGAGGAGGTGCTCCAGGCCCAGGAGAAGAGGTTTTCCCCCACGGAGGATCATGGAGGACCATGGTGGAGCAGACATCAAGCTGCAGTGTATAACGGACCCCACACCAGAGCAACTAGATATTACCTAAATGGAGAGCCCAGTCTGAAGCAGGGGAAGGGTGTGAGGAGGGATTAACAGCATTTTAGAGGAGCTGTTCCAGACTGACTCCAACCACCATTCCCCTTCCCACTGTACTGTTCGTAGGGCTTCAGACAGAGGAGGCTTAGAGGAGAGAGAACTTGGGAGCAAAGGAGTGAAGCTCAGCTTTAAAAGGGGAGAGGGAGAAGCACTGTTTGCCTTTGTTTTCTCACCACACAACTCTACTTTTCATTGGAAATTAATTAAATCAATTTTCCCTGAGCAGAGTCTGTTCTGCTCATGACAGTAATTGGTGAATGATTTCCCTTTTCTGTCTTGGCCCATAAGCTCTGTCATTCCTATTATCTCCCTCTGTCCTGTGAGGCTGGGGGCAAGTGAGTGGATAGATGGTGTATCTGGCCGAGGCTAACCCACCACAATAACTTACAGCAGATAAAGGTAACATTTTAAAAGCTCCATCCAAATTTCCAGGTACTGACATGTATTATTAGTCTTACTGCAGAGCAATAGACAGGACTCACTAAGAGATTTTAGAATGCAGCTCATCCCAAAATTAATCGTACAGGAAATTAATAAAGTGCCATTATAACAGAATGAATTATTCATCTGTCTGAAACTAGACAAACAGAGCTAGTGCAAATAGGTTAGGTGAGATACATTAGACCTCTCAGAGGATATTTTGCATAGCATTTATTTGTGCTCCACTTTTTTTATCCAATACTTTTTCCATTTGTAATGATAAACATCCATAGTTCCTGGTTGGAGGAGAAGCAAGATTTGTTTTTCACATTATCTATTAGAAGCTCTGAAATCTCATATGAAAAAAATCCTCTATATGTTTCTCAGTAATTTTAGGAAAGGACCATATTAGACAGTTTAACTAACAGCTGGCATTGTGCTAACTCAAATCCATTTCCTGGTTCTTAGTAAATCCTCAGTCAGCCTCTTTCTAAGGCTGTCTCTATTGCTCTTCAGAAATCCCATCAAAGGACTTTTCTGTCTCTTTTGACTAGGCAAAGGTATTTAAGGTGTTTAAGTCTCTAAATGCTTTAAAAAAAAATGGTCACAGGTGTATTCTTAGAAATAGAGATATCAGCACGCAGGGTAAAAGGAAATGTGTGCTATACTGAAACTTCTGTATGGGAGTCCAGAGGGGAATCATAAGTTCCATTAAGGATGTTCTCAAAGTGCATTATTTTTAAGAGGCACTGTAAAGCTACAGTCACTGATACTGTTCTGTTTGGTATTTGGTACACTACTGACTTCTCTAAGCTACTGTTCATATTTTTAACAGTGTGTGTAAATTCTTTTCTAAAGCTATTGCTGCTCTTCAGATTCATTTTTTCAAGTTTTGTTCTTATTTTAAGATTTCTTCACTAAGAGAAGAAAAATTTTATATGTATTAGCTATTAACGTTTCAGTATCAGCAAGGTACACCAGAAAACTGTGAAAGAGGAGCCATGTGTGATTTGTGCTGATGTAATTTATTGTTACAGAAGACAATTTTATCTTCAGTCCAGTACCTCAGTTCCTCAGAACCCTTATTTTACACTAAGAAGTCTGAGAAACAAGGTATTGCTAAAAATATTATTTGGTTTTGGTGTCAAAGGGTGGACTGGTCTAATTGATGGGCCAATTAGATTAGATCAGTCATAACACTCATGTGATAGCTCCGTTACTAAAAGAGACCTGTGGAAAGGAGTCCTTTTTTTTTTTTTTGAGTGATTTGTAATCATTGTGTCCAGCACACAGTCCTGTGCTTCCATGGCACTGAAAAAAAGGAAAAAAAAAAAAAAAATACAATAAAATATACTGAGAAACTGCACCTACCTATCTTTACTGCATACCTGTAAGAAATAATGATCAAATACAAGTATTAATATAGTGTCAGAAGACACAGGAGGAAATTTTGCAAGGGATTGTGATGACAATGACTGTAGCTTGAAGCATTCTAAACACAAATGTAAACTATTAATCACAATAGAAAGGAAGACATAAAAAGCAGGTTGTTAGTGAGAGACTGCCAAAAGACTAAATAAAGAATTTCAGGCTGAATGTTCTTTCCATGCAGTATAGTGGAAACTATGAAATATCAAACATAATATGACAAAAAGCATCTTTCACTACAAAAGCCAAGATCTAATCTTCAAAAGAGAAAAGTGGATGAAAAATCACCCTTTCAATCTGGGTTGAAAAAAAAGTGTGTTCTTAGTAGTTATAAATACTACTCTGTGTTTCATGATTAGAGCTGTAGGAGCTCATCAACTCTAAGATCAAAGCACAAGTGTTTCAGCTTTGGCACATCAAGATGGAGATGTTAAATTATGGTGCACCATTTTCCCCATCTCTAAATATGGGCTGCAACCCTTTTTCACCTCACAAGAGGTTTTGCAGCAGTTAAATCGTTACTGGTTTTAATGATATCTATAATATCTGGATATTTCTACTTCTGTTCTCAAGTTACTGAATAAACATTGCTTTATACCTGAGTCATCCTTTCATTGAAAGTGCCATTGTACCATTTCAATTATCCCTGGGTTTACTATTAACGTTTTCATTGTCATGAAGACATTCTTTGATAATAGGTACTGTTTGCTGTGTTATTTATTTGATTAACTAAATATTTACAGATGCAATAAAAATAAAATATTAAGAATTAATATCTATAATAACGCTTTAAAAATAGTGGAAATGAGAAGTGTATGCAGATGCTAAATGAAGCATTTGGTCTAGAATTGGATCCAGCATTATTTATATTGTTTTTAGGAAAGATCAATGGCTATGTAATATGTCTTTACTACAAATAAATATGATTCCTGTGGTTTGACCCTCTTACTACTTAAAAACTAAACTTCTATACAGAGCTTTGTGTCACCATTTTTTAGACTCACTACCTTGATAGATCCAAAAGCCACAATTCTAATGTTATCAATCAATACTTCTAGCACGGCAAGGCATCTAAAGTCTTATAAATTTAGCCGTTCAGGAGTCAGATTTAGTTCCATGTAAATGCGATAGATTTCATTTATATCAATCTATTTGTACACTACAAATGTATAGTATGTTATCTTTACAGTGTCTTTTGATGGTTTCCTAGAAATAAAGTTGCACAGATTTGGTGTTACAATACCTAGTAGTATTAACTACTGGTGGCCTCTTTGTAAGAACTTGGATTTGAAAGTTCACACTTTGATTAATCCCATCTTTGCTTCTAGAGATAGCCATTAAAAATATCAACACCTATGAGTTCAGTTGTGTTGTCGTGTAAAACTAAGTGCAAGTAAGAGGAAACAAGGAGGGGGCATCTGCATTTCTCTATAACTATAATGTACTTATCACTGCATAATTTGTTTTTAAGCATGTTAAAAATATCTTATCACTGTGGAAGCCATAGAAAAACTGTGTTTCTGCATGAGGGTATTTGTGCATGTCCAAGTATGCAAGTAACTGAATGGGACACGTTCTTGGTGCTGTAGAACCTGTTGCTTTAAAATTATATTTAGATTTGTGTGAGAGTAATTTTATGCAAACAGAAATAAACAGGACTATCAGGCACTTCTTTCTCAGAAGCTAAGATTCCCAGATGATTTTTTCAGACATTTTTAGACAATAAAAAACTGATCACTGATGTGATGGGTACTTCGTCTGAATATTGGTCATCAGTCTTCCTCTGGAAGCAGGAAAAATAAAGAAAATTAGGGTCCTAAGTTAATAATAGGAACACATATTATAGCCGTTTGACACATTTCTCCCTCAGAGGCTGGTGAGATGATCAAACTGGTTCATCTGTCTCTTTGTCAGTTATTGTTTCAGAGTCCACTTTGAGCATAAGGAAATATCGAACTTGACATCAGATAAGATTCTGTTCCTTCATAGTATATTTCCCTGTGTGGTAAGTCCTGACAAAGAAACGGGAGCTAGTATCAATGGTGGCTGTTTCCCAGATACCTATTACTTACCTCCAGAGGGATCTGAGAGAACTGTGTTTCATAACCAATGATTCTGCTAATGGCAGCTTACACATATGGCACAGGATATTTCAATCTCATTCCTCATGTTTAGAGATATGAACAGAAATCTTAAAAAAAAAAAAAAATCCTATTTTCTTTTTTTTAAGTTAAAGTCCTCCAAGTAGAATTTTAATTCCATGTTGAAAAAAAATTAAGACTTCTAAACAGTCTACCAAAGGGAGCTATTTTCTGAGGCAGAGAGCAATATATCCAAGACAGACTTGCCACTAGATCTGTGTTTAGATGCCGAAGAGAGAAATAGAGGGGAGAAGTTAAACCGCATAAGCATATGTGTCTTCTGTGTGTCTTTCACAGCCCATTCAAAGTTCAAAGTTATAAAATCCATCTTTTCCAGATTCTTTCTGGCGTGCTACCCCAGTTGAGAACTTAAAATATAGATTCATAAAAATTGTATCTTTTACTTGATTTTGAAAGAAAGACCAGAAAGTACCCTTCCAAATATTTTTCAGTTCTAAATAATGAGTGCTCATGGCTGAACTTCTCTCAAATTTCACCTTTTTTTTTCACATGAAAAATTCTCTTAATGAAATCTTATTTAGACTAATGAATATTGCTGGGCAAAAGAACAGAAATGCTGTCAAGTAAATAGCAACTGTCTCTCCCAATGAACATTTGTGTGCAACTTTGAGGCAAATTGTAGAAGATTGGGCATTACATATGCTATCAGCCTTCTTGAGCTTGTTCAGGGTCTATGTTTATATTTTCATTTAAGTTAGATTCCAGTGCTTCAATGAATTCATGATATAGGAACCAGAGCATGATCTGAGTGAAAGCAAATTAAATGTGATTTACTGACAAAACACTTGCTGAGGTAAGAAACCTCGTTTGAAGGTGTGTTGGCACACGTGTATCATTGAATAGTGTGTGTTCAGCTTTAGATCATTTGCTACAGAGGTCTTACTGCTACTCCTGACAGCCTTGAATTTTCAGATAAGAGATAAGGTTCATAATAATAAGGAGATAAGGTTATTTTAAGAGACTGAGATGTAGCCGCTGCTCCTCCTCAGCCTACATGTGAAGGCTGGAAAATTCAATATGAACAGCTACATATTTCCTTAGCACAAAGAATAAACACATGCAGATAGCAGTGATGTGTAAACGTCTGCATTGTCTCTATGTCACCTACTGTGTGCAGATCAGTTACTTCTGACTCAAGCAAGTTCGAAGCATAACAGACCTTTGAAAAAGGATTAAAAAGAGACTGAAATAATTTTCAGGCAGACCAAGACAGAAAGTAGGAAGCTCTCTGGATCATTTATGCTACTGTTAGTGCTCTAATCTGTCAACATATCAAAAATAGCTTTTAACTAATTTGGAATCTGTAACAGGTAAGCGTATCGGCATAGACTTCAGCCTCAGCAAAGGAATCTTACTTCTCAGTTATAGGATTTTCCTGATGATGCCTTTGCATTTCACTTCCCAGAGTTTGGCTGATAAACTCTCAACAACCTCTGTTTCACCTCAGTGTGCTGTATACAGGATCTATGTGGTTAGTCTTTTGGTCAGACGTTTTGTTTGATCCTTTGGTTGAATTTACTGAAGAGTTCTTTGTTTATAGGGAAAGAATACTATGGGTAAATAGATGGAATTTTTCACTTAGTAGTTATTATTGATATTCAGAATGCTAATTTCATCAGTGACTAGTGCTTTATAAACTTTTTAAACAAAAGCCCTGCTTATGCTATCAGCTGAGATTTCCAAAGACATTTTATCTTATACATGCAGAGATTTATATATAAATTATAGTAAAATATGTTATTAGAATATAATCATATAATTGCAAGCAATATACTATATAAGCTGTAATTATAAGCCATGATTTATAGCATATAAAAATCCTATTTATTTTGTATTTCATATTTATATTGCATATGTAAAAACTATTGTTACTTCCATTTATATTCATTTGACAGCAAAAGGTGTTCCCAAAACTATATTTATATTAGAAATTTTAGTTTGACTTGCTAAAACTTTTTTCTAGACTCTGAATTAGTCTGGGTCTGCTGTGCATTTATATGCTGATCTCTGTACATTTTGCTGGATCTAAGATAATAACAATAATTGTTATTTTGTGTGAAGATAACCTTGCACAGAAGCTGGAATATTGACTTAAGTACACAATTATCACTACTCCCTACTGGTCTGGTTACTGAGCCACAGGTCTTGTTTAGAATGCTGTCATTATGGGGAAAACATTTAAGAAAAGAATATTGTCGAAAGGCTTGTCTACATTACGGATTTTTTTACAGGTATTGTGTCACCAATGTATGGCATATTTACTTGCTTTGAAACACAGTCTTCACCCATATGGCTTTGGCATGGTTTCTAACCAGACTGAACACGGAAACAGTGGAAATTCATGTTTCACTAAAGAAAACTTCACTAAGAGACTGAAGTTTTATTCAGAGGCCTTCAAATCCCTTTTTAATCATGGGTTCTAGAACTGCACACAGTATTCATGCTGAGGCTGCACCAATGCTGAGCACAGTGAGATAATCAGCTCTTTGGACAGTCTGGTGATGCTGTGTCTGGTTTTCCCTCTTGGCTGACAGGGCTGACTCATATTTAGTATAGTGTTGACCAGCACCTCCAAATCCTTTTCTGCAGGGATGCTTTCAAGACACTCCTTTCCCTCACATTTGTGCCCAGCATTACTCCATCCTAGGTGCAGAATCTGGTACTTCGTCTTGTTAAATTTCTTCTCATTATTCATACCCCAATGCTCCAATCTATCTAGAACTCTCTTCAAGATCTTGCTGTCTGTGAGAATCAAGAGCAGCTCTCATTTGGTATCATCAGCAAACCTGCCACTGGTGCACTCAACTTCTGCATCCAGACTGTCAGTAAATATTTTGAACACGACAGGCCCTAGAATTGAGCCCTGAGGAACACCACTGATGATCATTCTCCAGAGAGACGTAGCCCCAGTGTCTACAACCCTTTGAGCTCTGCCCTTCAGCCAGTTCTTCACCCAGCATGTCATGAACCTGCTCATCCCACAGCTGGACAACTTCTGTGGAGGAATGCTGTGAATGACAGTATCAAAAGCCTTACTAAAATCCAGTAAAACTACATCCACTGCCTTTCCTTCATTCACTTGATCAGGGACCATATCACAGAAGGATGAGAAGAAATTAATGAAAAACCCTATCCTGTGGAAGGGACTCCGAGCTGGAGCAAGTGAAGAGCATGAGGAGGAAGGAAGAGCAGAAACAAAGGCTTATGGACTGACCACAAACCCCATTCCCCTTTCTGCATTGTTCAGAGGGAGAAGTTAGAAGAGTCGTCAGTGAAGTTGAGCCTGGGAAAGAAGGGAGATATGGGGGGTAAAGGTTTTTAGACTTCTTATTGTTTCTTATTATCTTCCTTTGTTTGATTGGAAACAAATTAAATTCATTTCCCCAAGTTGCTCCTGGTTTTACTGTGACAGTAAATGTTGAGTGGTCTTCCTGTTCTTATCTAAACCCATAAGCTCTTCATCATATTTTCTTCCTCTGTCGTGTCATGTTGAGGGAGGGGGAGTGATAGAACAGTTTGATGGGCATCTGGAGACCAGACAATGTCAAACCACCACAATATTTGAAAAAAAAAGAGGAAATATAAAGAGTTTTCTGATTATCTAGAATATACTATAGTACATCTCTGGGGTGTAGTTAAAAGTTTCCTCACAGACCTCAAGCAAAGTTATTGTATCAATCATAGCTGCATGGTTTCTTGAACTTCCTGTTGAGTATCTTGGTACTCATGTAAGAAAGTGGTAGTTATTCAGCAATGCATCCTATTTAGTTTTCCTAAGATAATCCCTTTTCATCTAGATAGCTGAAATTCTGAATATAATGTGTTTGTATTTTCTACATAAGGAATGAGATATATTCACTAAAGTACGTATTTGCTGGGAAGCTAGGCTAAATTCTTCAGTGAATCATTCTTCATACTCATTTTAGGTTCCTAATTTATGGATGTTCCTCCAAATTGTTTTCTGGACCCTCTGTTTACCCTCTGTTCATTTCATAGAGAGACAATTTAGAAAAGTTTCAAATTACAGGCATAGCTTTCAGATAGGAAGATAAGACAATGGTAACTTTTCTTACAAAATATAGGGAAGATATTGAGATCAAGATAAAGAAGCATGAGATCACTGAGTAAAAATAAAGTTTTTCCTTTGTGTTTTTGCACTTTGACATTAGGAGAAATGAAAGACAACATAAAACCCCTCAACTTTCTTGAAGCTTCTTAAAGCCTGTGAAAGTGAAGTTAATTCAGTCTTTAAGGGAAAATTTGAATACCACATCTGTCCCTTGTGTATGCTAATGATTTTGACACTTATAAATAAAATGAACAGTGCAGTGCAGAATCATTGCTTATTTCCAAAAATTTCATAAAGATTTTTATTATGTATAGTTACCCTATGTGCTTGGATGAGTGCTTTAAAATCTCCCTCAGCAGGCATTGATACAGCAGACCATAGCAGCACTAAAAAAACCCATTATAGCCTATTATGTCAATGAACTGTGCTTGAAGAATTTCCTTGGTAGTATTTATTGGTGCAATACACCATGACAACCGAAGAATGTACGATTATGCATTTGATGGAGGAATCATAACAGTTATATTAAGATCTCATGGAAATTAAGTAGCACTGTCCCATGCACTTCAACTAAAATCATAATAGCTCTAAAGTGTCTCCTGTGATCACCATGGAGGAAATTGGGAATAATTGTTACTGTAGCAGACCTGATATTTGAGTATGAGATTTTCCATTACACTTTTTTCTCAGTAAATGCTAAAAAAAAAAAAATGTTAAAATGTGAAACAAGCTTTTATTTAAAACTCCAAAAGCCATAAGACTCATATTGGTTTTTCCCTCCATACTTAACTAATTACATTCTACCTTGAAGTATTATAGGGGTCTAAAAGACTGCGTGATGTTGTTGACCATGTGTGACATAATCCTCCCTAAATACAAAAGCTGTGTAAAAATAATCCAACAAAAGCCAGGAACTACAGAACTAAGGCTTATTCCATCCCCAATACATTCTACTTGGCTGGTGGTTGCATTTGATTTTCTTTGGTTCCAGGCAGACTGGCTAGTAAAATGGATAGCAGATTCAGGATAAGCCATTGTTATGCCTCTCCTTTTTACTCTCTTCATGAGAAGGTGGAGGATTGTGCAGTTTTCATGAAGGTATTGCTGATTAGCAAAGTGTAAACTTAGCATAGGTTTCCAACAAAAATTCTTTCAATACAATCTCTTTCAAAAAGAATTAAGACTCTGGGTTCTGTGTCTCCACAAATGCTCCTAAAATGCTTTCCATATGGAGCTCCTAAAACAAAAATTAAGTTTTCTAAACCTCTAGTCAGTTCCGAAGTTTTCTGAAATCTATATTGCTGTAGGAAAAAGTGAACAAACATAAAAAGGTTATATGGTTCTTCCTCATAGTCAGAGCAAGAGCCATTACAGATGTTATTCTTTATAACAACTCTTAAGAGAAGACTGCTGCAAAGGACAAATTCTGTAGTGAGATTGAAATTTCAGTCTGTTACATGATGTTCCTTAAGTATACAGAAATAGCACATGAAAAAGAAATCTTGCCATATTGGAAGAAACACCAGTGATTTTGTCAAAGTGAACGTTTCCTTTCAGAGAATGGAAAAAGAAAATCAATAAACACTAACTGATATTTTTATTTTACTCATATAAGCCTTTATATGAGACAGTGAGGTAAAATTATTATTTACCCTTTCTTTGCTTTTGTTTTTTTTTTTTTAATATTTTTTATTTTGTGCAGATTGGTATTGATTGGGGGTTTTTTTGCATAGACAGCTTGTCTTTTTGTTTGTTTGTTTTCCTTCTCAATGGAAAGGATATTTCACAGTGAGATCGAGCTTTTCTTCTGTTCTAAACTCATTTACATACTTGCAAAGAGGATGAAAAATAATTTCATTGCTTGGTTGGTTAAAATTTGTGAACAGTCTGTGCATGCGG
Organism: Dasyornis broadbenti; assembly: GCA_013397935.1. Lineage (NCBI taxonomy): Eukaryota > Metazoa > Chordata > Aves > Passeriformes > Dasyornithidae > Dasyornis > Dasyornis broadbenti. Next base: position 1,476 of record VZRN01004924.1, on the reverse strand, counting down.
AACCAAAGTCTGAGACAGTGGATAATCAGGGTGAAAATACATTTTAAAAAACAACAATTCACTAACTTTTTAAAAATTATTAATTATACATTAGATAAAGGGAAAAGGCTATGAAGCAACTAAATGTGTACAGCATAATTTGCAAAATTCACTTCTGCATTCATGTTACTGAAGTTAATCTGGGAATAAATTTATTCCCCAAATTGATACAACAACTTCCTTTGATACAGCATAAGGTTTCTGTATGGAAAGCCTCTGTTTGTTAACTACAAGACAGTGCCTTGGGAATACTGTGATATGTTTTTTTCTGTTGGAAGTTGAGAGCTCCTTACAGCCAGACTTGTAGAAGTTCAGCCTCTTTTTAACAGTACAGTGTAGAAAGGAAGCAGTGAAGGAATAGAAGAATTTTTGTAATATGGTCCTTTTAAGAACATGCTCTTTCAGAAGTTGTCAAAAAACAATTGAAGCTACCTCTGTAACTTGATAAAAGAAATAATTTATTTTGCTATTAACATCTGTTTTGGTAACAAAAATTCTGAACCAAAATTAATCCAATTAATTCCTTCTGAGCAAAATCAAGCTATATATATAATTTATGGTTTTATTCAACATAGCATCCAGCATTTGAATGATTGTTAAATGCAATCCAAAAACTAAAATAAAAAGGTAATTATTCTTTCAGGGATGTCCTCTCATCCATATTCTTAAATATAGGTCCCATTTTTAAAGAATGATAATAATCCTATATAGCCTCTTTTCTAGAACATTAAATGGGGTCAAAATATTATCCTAAAGATTGAAAAAGAAAGTAGCAATTACAGTTTAATCATCCCAGTTACAGAGCTTCTACTTGCTTATTTCCATATCCTGCACTTATTGCATAGCACACCACTGTTTCCTACACCGTCAGAATAAAAAGAAATATAAAAATTATGCATCTGGCATATGAACTTGGTTTTGAAATACTTACAGCTTTCATGTTGTTCACCAAAGATGTAGGGGAGAAAACGGTTCTGTGCTGTTTGTGACTCCCTAAAGAGTCCTCGTAGAAAATTTAATGCAAATGTTATTCTATTTTTATGTCACATACTGTGCTCATAATAACTGAACAAATTATTGATTTTCAGTAGGGAGATTATTTAAAACACTTATTCTATGCTTTCTGGATCAGTATTAACCATAAGCATGAAGAGCACTCTTATTTAAAATGTGTAACTTATTATGTCATTGGAGCAACTGCTGAGTTTACAGCAACATGCTACTGACATTTCATATCACTGCCCTGGTCCTTATACTTAAAACAACTGAAATATGTATAAAATTTCTACATATAATTTTACAATAGTGTAGTTTAAAATTAGTATATTTCAGATAATTAAATGCTTTGCCTGTGGGACTAACTGCTGCAAAAAATAAAATCATTTTACCATCAGAAATGGCAATAACTCATTCTGGGGGAAAAAAAAAGAAAGAAAG